>OW240917.1:1279102-1294153 GCA_933207985.1 Pelobates cultripes
TGCGGGGGGCGCTGATGGCCAGAGTGGACATCGAGGCAGCATTCCGGCTCTTACCCGTGCACCAGGAGAGCCATCACCTGCTGGGGTGTTTCTTCAATGGCCAGTACTTTGTGGATCTTTCCCTCCCGATGGGCTGTTCCATATCGTGCTCGTATTTTTTTAAATTCAGCACCTTCCAGGAATGGGTGGTTCGGAAGGAATCGCGTTATCGGTCGATGGTGCACTACTTGGATGATTTTCTCTGTGTGTGCCCGGCTGATTCTCCTGTGTGCCACTATCTGCTGCGAACAATCGAATGGGTGGCCGGCATATTCGGGGTGCCGCTAGCGGCTGGCAAGACCGAAGGCCCAACAGAGTGCCTCAGTTTCCTGGGGCTGGAAATCAACTCCCTGCAGGGAAAAACCCCTGGGGCTGCGGGAGGCGGTTGCAGAAGTCCGTCTGTCTCGGAAAGCCACGCTGAAACAACTGCAGTCGCTGATAGGGAAACTTAACTTTGCGTGTCGGGTGATCCCGATGGGGCGGATTTTCAGTCGCAGTCTCTCACGGGCGAGGGTGGGGATGCGGTCTCCGAACTATTTTATTCAGATCTTCAGGCCCATGCGGGCAGACCTTGATGTCTGGGACACCTTCTTGGAGCACTTTAATGGGACGGTATACTTTCGCAAGGCAGCGGTGTCAGCAGCGGTGTCAGCAGCGGTGTTGGCAGCGGACTTAGAGCTGTACACAGACGCCTTGGGCAGTGTAGGTTTTGGGGCCTATTTTATCTGTGTGTGTTCAGCAATATGTGTGTATGTATTCAGCAGTCTCTATGTGAATTCAGCAGCGTGTGTATGTATTCAGCGGTCTGATAGGAGAATGGTGAGAGAAATAGAACCAGAATATACACCTCTGTTATAAATGGCTTGTACATGCACTGTTATATACTATATGCACACAATACAGAGACATAGTAGACACGCACTCACAGTACACAGACTCTGAAACAAACTCATAAAACACACTGTTATACACATTTAGACAAGGACACACTGCTATACTGCTATACTAAGTGTGTGTGTGTCAGTATGTCTGTCAGTGTATGTGTCTGTGTGTGTGTCTGTGTGTCAGTGTGTTTGTTAGTATGTCTGTCAGTGTGTGTGTCAGTGGATGTGTGTCTATCAGTGTTTGTCAGTATGTCTGTCAGTGTGTCTGAGTATGTCAGTGTGTGTCAGTGTATGTGTCAGTGTGTAGTCAGTATATGTGTGTGTATTAGTGTCAGTATGTCTGCCAATGTCTGTGTGTCTGTCTGACTGTGTGTCAGAATCTCTGCCTGTGTGTATGTCAGTGTATGTGTGTGCACCAGCATGTCTGTTAGTGTATGTCTGTATGTGTCTGTGTATCTGTATGTAGTCAGTGTGTGTATCCATGTATCAGTATGTTGTCAGTGTGTGTATATCTGTGTATGTAGGTGTCAGTGTGTATATCTGTGCATCTGTATATTGTCAGATTGTGTATCTGTGTGTATGTATGCGCATCAGTGTGTGTGTCAGTATGTTGTCATTGTGTGTATTTGTGTATCTATATATAGTTAGTGTGCGTGTCTGTATACATGTGTGTCAGTGTGAGTATTTGTGTGTCTGTGTATCTGCATGTGTGTCAAGTTGTGTATCTGTGTGTCTGTATGTGTGTTAGTGTATCTGTATGTTGTCATTGTGTGTATCTGTGTATCTATGTAATAAGAGTGTGTATCTTTGTGTCTGTGTAATTACATGAGTATCAAGTTGTGTATCAGTGTGTGTGTGTGTGTATCACAGTGTGTGTGTGTGTGTGTGTGTATACATATCAACATTCAAACAGCAACATTACACACAAATACACACCTGAATGAATGCTTGCCCAGGGTCTAACCATTATTAAAGATGGCCCTGACTGCAGGGCCAGATTAAGAGCACACTGGGCCTGGTGCTGACAATTATGATCAGCCTAATTACAGAATCTTATCGACCAAAAACACTAAAACAGTCATACCTACCAATTGTCATGTATCTAGCGGAAGTAGTGCTGAAGGGAAACTCATAGGGTGAACTAATAGGGTGCAGCTATGAGAAAACACATACTCTCTCTCTAATTTATGCTTTCATCTTTCAAGTAAATCCTTAC
The DNA here is from genome assembly GCA_933207985.1 of Pelobates cultripes. Lineage (NCBI taxonomy): Eukaryota > Metazoa > Chordata > Amphibia > Anura > Pelobatidae > Pelobates > Pelobates cultripes. Next base: position 1,281,242 of record OW240917.1, read on the forward strand.
CCCTAACAGCAGTGTCCAGTGAAGCAGGACGGGGTAAAAGGGTGGGCCACTGATGCAAATCATGTAATAAGAACTGCCGAAAGAGGCGAACATGCCTTAAAAAGGGGGCTTGTCTGCCCAGAGAATTGGAAGGCCAGTCTGGCATGAAAGCATGTCAGGCTACCTGCCAATCAAGCTTTCATGCTTCCATGCCAGACTGGCCTTCCAATTCTCTAGGCAGACAAGCCCCCTTTTTAAGGCATGTTCGCCTCTTTCGGCACTATGCAGACAGCACCCTGAGCTTGGCATAAATGTGTCTAACGATGAGTTCGCTCCACACGTTCTAAGGACTGTCCCCTAGCACTCGCTAGTCCATTCCTCTTGTAACCTCCTTACTAGCAGGCAGAAGCTCCTGGTACACAGTCTGGGACAGAGAAAAGCTGTATGTAGTGAGTGTAGAAGAAAGGGAACATGCCACAGTGTTAGAGAGACTGAAACAGCAAGATCATTTGCATAGTGCGCAGTCAGCTTTACCTTAACTCATTTCATTGTCAGCCAGTCCGTACAAGTTTTGTTCCCATACATCCCTCTAAAGTTTCAATGCTTAAGTAAGAGTATGTGAAGGATAGTTAGAAAAAAAATACCGGCCTTACTAATTTGCATAATTAATTATGTATGTGCAGGGATGTATTAGCCGCGAGGCAAACAAGGCATTTGCCTTGGGCGGCATTTTCCAGGGGGCGGCAAAAAAAAAGGGAGTATATGCCGGCATTTGTATTGCCGGTTTTACTGCAATACTGGAACTGGCCAGGCAGCCTCAAATACCATAAAATACCAGCCAGATGGCAACCCTAAGAGTAATGTGTAAAAAAAAAAAGTTAAAAAAAAAAAAAAAATATATATATATATATTTTTTTTTAATCAATGGGCCTATTCCATGGGCCTGGGCCTGGGCCTGGAGCTGCAGCTCCATCAGCCCCTATGTTAATCCGGCCCTGCCTGACTGTAAGGACAGCGTCACACAACAGACGTACACTGTAAAGACGTTCTACACATAAATACAGAACTACACGTAGACTAGAAACTCTGATACCCGAGTGTCTGGATTTAACCAATGTTTTCACATAAGATTCTTATACAAAGAACACTTACAATGAACTGCTTCTAACAAATCCGACTGAATGCATTTGTCAAAACGCACTTCTGCAAATTATAATGAACCTGTTTATTGCAAGCCAACAATAATGTATTGCCTATGTACTATGGGCCTGCAGGCAGCACTAGCAGCCAGAGTACAAATGGTTAATAAAATCCTTCATGTGTTGGCAGTAATAAATAAATAAATAAACAGAAAGGCCTGTGGGGGTCAATATGACCCTCATATTACCAGCCTTATGTCTCTTACTGCCAGGGGTCATGTCAAGTCTACTAAACAGTAAGCAGCCAGTGCCTGTAAAAGAACGAGGGGGAGCAAGGGGAACCCCACCAGTGGGCATTGGGTGGAGGACTTTAAACCCACGTCTGAAATCCAGTGACCTGCCACCCACTTATCCCCAGATCTCATGTTCAATCACAGACATTGATACTCATTTAGAGTTAAATTATTTTGGAAAGGAAGGTGGAGACAGATATTAACTTGTTTTTTTCTCTTTCTTAGGGGACCTGAGTAGATCTCTCCCACCTCCCCTCGTCCCAACTGATTCATTATACTGCTCATTACACGGGTGTGGATTCTACAAAACATACGGCGTACACATTATACATAGGCAGGAATTGTATATTTTGGGCAAGGCACAATAAATCCGTTTATGTTAAATGGTTTACAGCAAATTCTGGATTCTTATAAAGCTATGAGCAACATCTTGTGGAGGGAACTCCCTTCTAAACTCTATCTGTAAAATGGGCTTCTATAAACCAAACTTAACATCTCATCCGCCTCATATGACCTAATTCTGTTCTGGAATGTTACAACAAAGACTACTAACAAAATACCACACAGTTTTGTGAAGCATGTAATTAAAGTTAATTTTAACAATAGTAGGGTCACTTTATTATAGACAGGGAGTCTAGCTGTATATAAAGTGTTAGTAACCATATAGTTTATAAAAAGCCTTTACTTAATTTATTTATTTTATTTTAGTTATAAAATATTTTACCAGGAAGGATACATTGAGATTTCTCTCGTTTTCAAGTATGTCCTGGGTCCACAAAACATTGCATTGTTACATTAGGGTACAACAAAATACAAAAACAATATTAATACACAATAAATACAAAATTTAACATAGAACAGGTAGGAAATATATAATCAACCATGACATGTGCATTCTGTTTTGAGGTATGTAGAGAGGGATCTCTTAAAGGACTTTAGGCTTGGGGAAGATTTGAAAGTGTGCGGGAGGTCGTTCCACAATTGCGGCGCTCTGTAGGAAAAGGAGGATCGGGCTGCTTTCTTTTTATATTGAGGTAGACTAAGTAAAGTGTTGGTACTGGATCGGAGGTTATAGGAGGTGGGAACAGCTGGGAAGAGCATTCTGCTCAGGTAGGGGGGGAGCTTCCCAGAAAAGCTCTTAAACACAAGGCTGGAAAGATGAAGGTTGCGTCTGGATTCCAGCGACAGCCAGTTTAGTTCTTTTAGCATGTCACAATGTAATTACATTGTAGCACAAATCGGCAGAACGAGTTATACAATTGTAGCGGAGTAGTAGTATTATCCACGGTATCTCCGCTGGCAGACAGAATAAAGCAGGTACAAATCCAGGTAGCGTAGTTACAATCCCTTTCTCCCAAGAACTAGACGACACATAGCTTGGAGGTCAACTGAGGTTTTAATCACAGGGCACAGTATTTATGTGGTTACAAATGTAAGGGGTTTCCCAAGTCACATTGCAGGGTTTGTCCAGTAGGGGACTACATGGGGGACTGAGTTTTACAGACAGAATACCCATCATACACTGCTGTACCAAGGAGATAATTAACCCAGAATGCATTGCTAATGGGATTATCTCTTGGTACAGAGAAATACAGTTTTTACATTAAAATCCATAACCGACATAATTTTCTTGCTAGGCAGCTACTAAATCCTTTATTACATAGCTTTACAAAGGTCTATCGTGGTTAGGTATTGGCCCCTGGCCATCCTGTCTAAGAGCTCGTCTATCCGTGGCATCGGGTAGGCATCTGAAACTGTTTTATCATTGAGCCTTCTATAATCTACGCAGAAGCGGGTAGTTCCATCCCGCTTCTGCACTAGTACCACTGGGGAAGTCCATCCGAATGTTCGATGACCCCTAATTGCAACATTTCCTCAATCTTCTTACACATATTCTCTTTTACCGACTCGGGGATGCGGTAAGGAGGTTGACGGAGGGGTGTTCGTCCTGGGGTTTCTACCCGGTGGGTGGCTAATGGAGTATACCCGGGGAGATTGGAAAAGGTGGCCCCCTTTTCCCTAATTAAACTTTGGGCCTGGATTCTCTCCTGAGGATTCCAGTGCTCCCCTAGTTGTACGGCTTCCAGATTTTTGTCCTTCTCTCGCTAGGAGGTCTGGTAGCGGCAGGTTATTCACATCCTCGGCGGCAGAGGCACAGATCGCGGTTACCTCCTCTGTGCGCTCATGGTAGGGTTTCAGCATGTACACATAGAGCATGCGTCTGCCTCCTGCGCCCGCGCCAATTATTTAGGTGGTATCGCAGATTTGCTCCACCACCTTGAATGGGCCCTGCCAGGAGGCCTGCAGCTTGTCACTAGGGACTGGCCGTAGGATTAACACATTCTGCCCGACCTGAAAGCTGTGGTCCCTGGCCCCCTTGTCATTGTTGGGCCACCTGGAGGTTGTTATGTACTGTCTGGGTTAAAGCCTCCAGGCGCTCCCGAAACGCCAGTACATATGGTACAATAGGGGTACCATTAGTGGTAACTCCCCCCTCCTAGTGTTCTCTAATTAAATCTAGGGGTCCCCTCACTCTCCTCCCAAACAATAATTCAAAGGGTGAGAACCCCGTGTATTCTTGGGGCACTTCCCTACAGACGAACAGCAAGTGAGGTAGAAACTGCTCCCAGTCTGCGTGACTATGAACGTCCGGATCATCTGTTTAAGTGTTCCGTTGAAACGTTCACAGAGACCGTAAGACTGGGGTGGTAGGGTGAGTTAAGGATAGATTTTACCAAACATAGTTTTCAGAGCTGGTGGGTAACCTCTGCCGTGAATTGGGTACCCCTATCCGAAATAATCTCCCGGGGAAATCCCATGCGGGAGAATAATCGCATAAGGGCATCTGCTATGGTCTCGGCATGTACATTTGTTAGGGCCACTGCTTCAGGGTAGCTGGTGATGTAGTCCACTACAGTCAAGATGTACTTCTTGCCGGAGGGACTAGGCTTTTTCAGCGGTCCGTTTATGTCTACCGCTACTCGACTAAGGGTTCTTCTATTATGGGTAGGAAGTGGAGTTTGACTTTATAGCGGTCTCCCCTTTTCCCTACCCTCTGGCAGGTATTGCAGGTATTACAGTATTGTCTAATATTCTTGGAGATACCTGGCCAGAAGAAGTTTTGAGTCAGCCGATGTTTAGTTCGGCTGATTCCTAAATGACCCGACAAAGGTATGTCGTGTGCTATACGCAGTAACTCTTGTCTGTACTTCCGAGGCACAATGAACTGTTTTATGGGAATGGGAACAGATCCGGCCACTATCTTCTCGGCATACCCGTATAATAGCCCTTTATCCCAAGCATATTTTTCTCCTTCTAGGCCTGCCTGGTTCTTGTCTATTCGGTCTTTGTAAACCTGCAGGGAAGGATCTAGAGTGACCTTGCTACAAAATTCTAGAGGGGCATCCCAGGGAAGGGTAGTGTGATTGTGGGTTGCATTGCTTACCTGAGCCTCAGAGTCATTGGGTTGTGCCATGGTGCGAGCATGCTGCCTGGTGACGACTGGGTATGCCTCCTGTACTGTGGTTCACGGAACAAAAGCGGAGGTGAGCTCCCCCAAGTTATTTCCCAAAATAACATCTGCTGGCAGGTCTTGCATCATCCCCACCTCCACGTTCCCTGCCCCCGCCCCCCAATTCAAATGTATTTTGGCAGTGGGAACCTTGTAGATTGCTCCCCCTGCCACCTGTACTGCCATACAATCCCCCATAAGTTGGTCTTTTGGGGCAAGGTGATTTCGGACCAAGGTGATGGTGGCCCCGGAATCTCTCAGTCCTTCCATACGTTTCCCTTCTACGTGGACAGCTTGTCGATGGCTTTGGTGGTTGTTGGATGCTGCTTGAACGGGGTTAACTTCGTTCCTCCACCTGGGTGGCTGTGGAGGGTTGGATGAATGCTCCCATCTGGTAGCAGTGTACTGCAGCTCTAGGGCCAGGCGGTTGACCTTGGTTGGGCCATGGTTGTCGTGCGCTGTTTCAGGGACATTCCCTTTGTACAGGCAGGTATGGCATCGGATGTGTGCCCGGGAGGGGTACCTAGGTTGGTACTGATTGTTGGCCCCCCGATCGTGGGTGAGCTGGCTCGGCCACGGCAGGCCGGTAGGTGCTTGGCTGGGGAAATACCTTAGGTGGTGAGCGTTGCTCTCACCTAGTGTCTTGGTGTTCGTCTGCTAGTTTAGCTGCGTCTTGTAAGGTACACGGTTTACGGTCCCTTACCCAGTTCTGCATCTCTGTAGATAATCTCCGGTAGAACTGTTCCAACAGCAGTAGTTGCATGATCTCGTTCCGTGTAGTTGCTTGCGCTGCCTCAATCCACCCGGTGGCTGCTCGTTGTAAGCGGTGCGCAAACTCAGCGTGGGAGTCCTTCTCCTGTTTTTTCAGGTCCCGGAATTGGGGTCTGTATGCCTCAGGGGTAATGGCATACCGGGCTAGGATGGCTTGTTTTATGTGGCAAACCTAGCCACTTGGACAATATAAAGAGAATGTGCCAATATAAAGAGACTGAGACTCTACAGGTATTACCTGTATGGGCTATCTGCCGAAAGCAGATAGCTGTATTCCATTTCGTTTCACGAACGGCACCTTTGCGGGCCGTTCGTGAACCAAAATAACCACCCTGTAATTGCCCACACATTTAGAGACGTGTGGCGCTTGTTAACCGATTGCAACAATGTTGCAATCGGTAATTAGAGGCTCTCCTAGGTGGCCGTTGTTCGGCTACGGCTATCGACCATGCGGCGGTCGGCCATCTTGGATCCTTTGCTCCCCAGCGGTGTTTGGTTGTCGAGCGCGTGGTACTAAAAACGGCTACTCGACGGCGCGAACACCGCTGAACTTCCAGGCCGTTCTGGAGTTCCATTTTGTTTGGTATTTTATTCCCTATACATCAATCGGTCTTTTAAGTGTGTGTTTTAATGAATATGTTTTTCGTGCGGCGTTCGATTGTTTTAGCTGGGATCTGAGCGGTAATCTCACGAATGATGCGCTCAGACCCCAGCTATCTACCGAACGTCCATTCGTGCAAATAGACCTAATAGTCAAAAAACTGTGTATTTTAAAGTAAATTGCCGGTTCTGCTGCATGGAGGGATAATCCACTTAACAGTATATTCCATTGGGAGGATCCCCTTCATGCAGCAGTGCCTGATGGGGGAAAGGCTCTGTAATGTAAGTTCCCCACGTAGTCCACTCTTGGAATACCCTTGGGATAGGACTCAGGAAACCCCTTGCATGGGGAATTGTATAAATTGTGGAGCCTGTGAATAAAGCCTTCAGTTGACTCCCAGAACTGTGTTTCGTCCGGTTACTGGGGGGATTTGGGATATCGCTTTCTTTTCAGCGCTGACTGTGGATTATTGAGTGTACCAGCGGAGATCATGGATTTAATACTGCCAATCCGCTACAATTGGTGGCAAGCGACGGGATCCAACTCTACAGCCGAAAAAGCGCATTTGAATGAAAAGAAACAGCCGAACTAAGGGAATGGCAATTCGCATGCAGCAAACTGACGAAAGAGAGCAGTGAATGGAGACTGACTACACCACATTGAAAAGGCAGACACTTAAGGAACTGCTGGAAGCGAGAGGAAAGAGTGCTAGCAATAAATCTAAAGCCGTGCTGATTGCTGAACTGATGGAGGGCGACCGAGCGCACAGCAGCACACCTCCACCAACCAGGGAGGAAACTCCGTACCAAAAGGAACTGAGAACCCGGCTGGAATTTTTACCACAGCCAGTTCCCCTGGATATCTTGACGGTCCTGATGGCGGACGTACAGGAATATATGATGGCACAACATCCAGGGCAGAATCCATCACTACTTCCCTCTGCGGTCCGGTAAAGCCAAAGATACTGACCATGCATTTAAAGCATTCTGCGAGGAGAAGGATGAAATTGACGGATATCTGCAGGATTTCGAGCGGCTATGTGACCTGCACGACCTGGAGCAGGCAGTATGGGTGCCCCTGCTCACAGGAAAGTTGGCAGGGCGGGCAGCAGAGGCTTATCGTGTTGTCCCCAGAGAGGACAGCAAAGACTATTTTAAAGTTAAAAGGGCTATCCTAGAGAGGTATGCCATCACGCTGATTGCGAAAACCCGAAAAAGATTTGCACGCGGAGTGGGCGCACAAGTTGGACCAAGCCTCCCAAGGGTGGATTCAGGCAAGCCAACCCACCACCATGGAGGAACTGTGCCAACTAATACTACTGGAGCAGTTCTTTAATGGACTACTACCGGAAGCACACGAATGGGTGAGGGACCGAAAACCCCTCACCCTAACCGAAGCAGCCCAGTTGGCAGACCAACACTTCGATGCCAGGAGACATCATGGGCCCAGCAACAAGAGCCACCTGAGACCACCTGCACAGCACCACCCGACCACCTCCGCACCAGTCAACCCCACTCCGTTCAGGCCAGCACAAGGGAACCACCCACCACCTTCTCGCTACAATGGCAGGGCAAATATCCAATGCATATGTCCCGAGAGTGCACGCAGAGCTCTTGTAGACAGGCGTGGAACCAAGTGCGGCAGAATTCCACCCCAAGGGCAACCACACACCATTATCAAGTGGAACCTGACACTCCAGAGCTGATGAGCTTGCAGACCGAGGAACCTCTGGGTGTTTTGTATGAGGTGATGTCTGTTCAAGCCACTGACAACAGGCAGCATCATCGTTAAGTTGTGTTTGTGGGGGGGAAAGAAGTACAGGGGCTACAGGACTCCTCATTTGGTCCTGGATAGAGCACACACTGGCGGATCTGTGACCGTCCGAGTGGCGGGGGGAGCCATGTACCGCCTACCCACTGCTAAGGTACATTTGAACTGGGGTGCTGGGGAGGGGGTCGTGGAAGTGGCTATGATGAAGAAATTACCGGCAGACGTTGTATTGGGTAATGACTTGGGCCGGATGACATCCGCATTTATACCTCAGGCCCCTTTGCAAGAGGCACATCCTGTGACTACCCGGCAACAGGCTCACATCACGGTTCCACCAGCACACTCTGAGGCTCAGGTAAGAGACCATGACTCACCCTCGACTCGTATGACCTGGGACACCCCGACCACCTTTGAAGCCGAGGTCCAGACAGACCCCACATTGCAGGTGTACAGGGATAGGGTAGACACTGACCAGGCCGGGCGGGAGGGGGAGCGGTATATTTGGGAAAACAAACTGTTGTACCGGATAGCCAAAAGGACGGGGTTAACTTCGTTCCTCCACCTGGGTGGCTGTGGAGGGTTGGATGAATGCTAAAGACCAAACAGCTGGTAGTTCCCCAGAAATATAGACCCGAGCTACTGAGAATAGCTCATGACATCCCTCTTTCTGGCCATTTGGGGATAACCCGTACCCGTTACCGCCTAACCCACGCTTTCTTCTGGCCGGGGATTTCTAAAGATGTGAGGCACTACTGTACCTCCTGTGATGTATGTCAGCGGGTAGGTAAGAGGGGGGATCGCCACAAAGCGAAACTGTGCCCCCTGCCTATTATTGAGGAACCATTTAGCCATGTAGCCGTGGATATAGTGGGACCGCTACCTAAGCCTAGCCCCTCTGGGAAGCGGTATATATTAACCGGACTACGCCACCCGATACCCTGAAGCTATTGCCCTAACCAATATTCATGCGGAGACGGTAGCGGAAGTTCTGATGAAAATCTTTTCTAGGGTAGGGTTCCCTCAAGAAATAATCTCCGATAGGGGGACCCAATTTACAGCTGAAGTCACCCAGCAACTATGGAAACTATGTGGCATTAAACCAATTGTTAACTCTGCCTACCATCCCCAATCCAATGGATTATGTGAAAGGTTCAACGGTACCTTAAAACAGATGCTCCGTACGTTCGGAGAGACCCATAAGGACTGGGAACGATTCCTTCCCCATCTGTTGTTTGCATATAGGGAAGTACCCCACGAATCTACCGGAATCTCCCCGTTTGAGCTGTTGTTTGGGAGGAGGGTACGGGGACCGTTTTACCTAATTAGAGAACATTGGGAGGGGGAGAGTAGCGCAGAAGGGACCCCTATTGTACCATACATGCTGGCGTTCAGGGATTGCTTGGAGGAATTGACCCAGGCGGTACGCACCAACCTCCAAGCCGCCCAACAACAGTAGCGCCGCTGGTATGACAGGGGGGCCAGAGACCGTAGTTTTCAAGTAGGACAGAAGGTGCTGATTCTCAAACCTGTCCGCACAGACAAACTACAGGCTGTCTGGCAGGGCCCATACCAGGTGGTAGAGCAGAGATGCGATACTACCTATGTGAGCGGCCCGTGCTCCGGGCCAGGGAAGCGATGCATGCTCCATGTGAACATGCTCAAACCCTATCACGAGAGAACCGAGGACGTGGCTGCCATATGCACACCCGCCTCGGAGGATCAGGAGAACCTAGCTCTCCCGGATCTGTGAGAGCAGGAAGAGCAGAAGGAGCCTTCCCAGGGAGTTCAACTGGGGGAGCGGCTGAGTCCTCAAAAGCGGCTGAGTCCTCAAGGGCGCCACCTTCTCTAACTTGCCTGGGTACACTCCGCTGGCCACCCACCGAGTAGAAACCCCTGGGCAGCTCCCCATGCGGCAGACCCCATATCGGATCCCCGAATCCGTACGGGAACATATGAGGAAAGAGATTGAGGAGATGTTGCAGTTAGGGGTTATCGAGCACTGCGATAGCCCCTGGGCATCGCCGGTAGTCCTGGTCCCCAAAAAGGATGGGACGACCAGGTTCTGTGGGGACTACCGGAGGCTGAACGACAAAACGGTGTCGGAAGCCTACCCGATGCCCCGGATAGACGAACTGCTAGATAAGATGGCCAGAGGTCAGTATCTCACTACAATAGATCTTTGTAAGGGATACTGGCAAATTCCACTAGCCGAGGATGCCATCCCCAAGTCCGCGTTCGTCACCCCATTTGGCTTGTACCAATTCAGAGTCATGCCATTCGGGATGAAGAACGCCCCCGCAACATTCCAGCGGATGGTAGATCGGCTACTGGACGGGTTCCAGGATTATGCATGTGCATACCTGGACGATATTGCCATCTATAGCCAGACATGGGAAGATCACCTACGACACATAGGGGCCGTAATAGATGGGATTGGAGAGGCAGGGCTCACCTTAAAGCCTAGTAAGTGGATGGCGGAGGTGCCATACTTTGGCCACTGAATAGGAAGTGGGCAACAGAAGCCTGAGCCCGCAAAGATTGAAGCCGTAGCTAAGTGGCCCACCCCTAGGACTAAAACTCAAGTCCTCGCCTTCTTAGGTACCGCTGGGTACTATAGGAAGTTTGTGCCCAACTACAGTGCCCTGGCCAAGCCCCTGACCGACCTGACGCGTACGAACCTACCCAGACAAGTCATCTGGACCCCAGAGTGTGAACAGGCATTTAACCAACTTAAGACGGCTCTGTCGAATGCTCCTGTACTTGCTGCTCCTGATCCAACTAAACGTTTTCTTGTCCACACAGACGCTTCAATGTTTGGATTGGGAGCAGTACTGAGCCAGGTTGGAGCAGATGGCGGAGAACACCCCGTAGCATATTTAAGCAGGAAACTGTTAACCCGAGAAGTGAGCTACGCCGCCATCGAAAAAGAATGCCTGGCCGTGGTGTGGGCCCTGAAAAAGTTACAACCATATCTCTATGGGCAACCCTTTTCTTTGCTCACAGATCACAACCCGTTGGTGTGGCTGAACCGTGTGGCTGGAGACAATGCCAGGCTGCTGCGCTGGAGTTTGGAGCTGCAGCCTTTTGACTTTACAATTCATTATCGCCCTGGGAAACAAAACGGTAACGCCGACGGGTTATCTAGACAAACCGACCTTGAGAAGTGATCTGTGAGCCCTCCTCCGGACATCCCCAAGCCGATCCATTGGGATCAGACTGTGTATGCCGGCTTGGTTCTGGGGGAGCATTGTGGCAAACCTAGCCACTTGGACAATATTAAGGGTTGCCTGTATGGTTGTGGGGATATGTGTAATGTATGCTGGCTGTATAACCATGTATTACATGTATGGGCTATCTGCCGAAAGCAGATAGCTGTATTCCATTTCGTTTCACGAACGGCACCTTTGCGGGCCGTTCGTGAACTGAAATAACCACCCTGTAATAGCCCACACATTTAGAGACGTGTGACGCTTGTTAACCGATTGCAACAATGTTGCAATTGGTAATTAGAGGCTCTCCTAGGTGCCGTCGTTCGGCTACCGACCTTGCGGCGGTCGGCCATCTTGGATCCTTTTTTCCCCGGCGGTGTTTGGTCGTCGAGCGCGTGGTACTAAAAAGAGCTACTCGGCGGCGCGAACACCGAGTTTTAAAATGGCCGTCGCCATATGTTGGTTTCCCGAATGGCGGCCACCCCGAGAACAAAGGACCCACTGCACAGCATGTCAATTACCAGTTCGCAACATTGTTGCAACTGGTAATTGAAGGCACACTTCACACTGGGGAGGTCTGACTGTTCGGTAGTTTCATTCCCCTAGTTGCTAGAATGATTCTACCGAACAATCAGATGAATACAACCTATATTTATACATATAACACTGCAATTTAAGCGAATACATTAATACATATGAAATTTCCAGGACAGCCCAGTGCCATCCGCTACAGCGGTCATTGTGCTATTTGAATTAGTTTTAAAGGATAGGTGGGAATTGTGTAATTTGTGTAATTTAGGTACTGTTCCAAAGATCATTGTGACAGTTTTGTCAGTGTTTAGGAAGAGTTTGTTTTTTGCGATCCACTTTTCTACCTCTGTAAACTGGCCGTTAATTAGGGTTGTGATGGGTTTAGCAATTACCGGCGCACTGAGCTTCAACAGCATTGCTGGGATTTGATCAGGTCCAGACTGGTTTTTCATTTTTAGATTATTTAGGTGTTTTTAATGACACTAATAGGTACAGGTCTAAAAATGAACTTGTCTATATTGGGTCTTCGCAAATTTAGTGGGGCCTGATCCACATTTGTAGTTTCAGGATGCATGTCATTTATTAGCTTGGCAATCAGGGCAGTAGAGCATCCGACAAAGTAATTGTTAAAGGCATTTGCTACATCTAAGGGAAGTTGCAGGGTTTGGTTATCCACTTTGACAGTGGAGGGTTGGGAGTGGATTGGGGGAGTTTGTAGTTTATTTATGACTTTCCAAAAGTTTCTAGGGTTTGATATTGGGCCTTGGCCAATTTTGTCTGTTTTGTGCATATATTTCGCCATTGTCTATAGGCACAGTGATCATTCATAGAGCCAGTACGCTTGAACTTTGACCACAAAGAATCCCGAAACTGGTACATTTGGATGAGGTCAGCTGTGATCCAGTTCATATGTGCTTCTTTTACCCTCACCTTACACAGCAGGGCATGAAAATTCCAAATTTGTAGGAGTTCAGACTGAAAGAATTCAACAGCACAGTCTAGATCTGGGATCATGTTTAATCTGTGTCATGGGAGGTTCTTGATGTCATTAAAGGACCACTATAGGTACCCAGACCACTTCAGCTCAATGGAGTGGTCTGGGTGCCAG
>OW240917.1:1298636-1347109 GCA_933207985.1 Pelobates cultripes
GACTGAGGATGACGACGAAAGATGTATTTTTAATAATGTTTATTTATGTGTATTTTTATATTCAGGAAGGTAGAGGTACCAACACTCCTAGCTGTGAGGTATGCATTAAGACTACAAGAACAGGTAACCATATATCCCAGAACCTAATTTGGCATTCGCAATATGAGTGTAAAGGAGATGTATCAAGATGTAGATACTTAAATATAGAATATAGTGTGTGTCATTTAGGAGTAGGAGAACCTAAGTGTTTCAGTCCTGAGTATCAACCCCGTACAATTTGGTTGACTCTCAGAAATGGAGATTCTCAGGGGACCCTAATTAATAAGACGGTATTAAAAATCAGATATTCTTCTGGTGGTGCTCTGTCATTTGATGCCGGTAAAGCAATATCAAGTGGTAGAAAGTCGGAATGTAAAGGGGATCTTTTGATGGGAGAGGACGAGGTCTAAAACGATAAATATATTTGTCCCAGTAGTAAATAAATATGTAAGTCCAAGATGCCCAAATAGAGATTAGTAACTTCTGCCCCATATTGGTCTCTGTGTGGGTGGGCTTAATTTGGGGACAGACAGCAGACAAGGACATGATTGTGACTAAGTTGCCTACTGATCCATATTGTAAGTCTATGGAATGCAATCCAATCCATATACTTATAAATAATCCTGACAAGTTCTTAGATAAATATGGTAATTTATTTGGGTTTCAAATATATGGGACGGGTTTAGACCCTGGGACAATATTGTTTATAGGGATAGAGACTGATACGGTAAACTCCCAAACTCATCAAGTATACCATTCCTTTTATGAAGAGATGAGCATAGATAATAAGATCCCCCATAATGCTAAAAACTTGTTCATTGATTTAGCCGAGAGTATTGCCGGTAGTCTCAATGTTACCAACTGCTATGTGTGTGGAGGTACTAACATGGGAGACCAATGGCCTTGGGAAGCAAAGGAGGTAATGTCCGGTTCTGAGGCAGTTCACCAATTAATATCTACACAAGCCGACTATCATATGAGTGTTAGAGGTAAATCTGAGTGGAGATTGAAGACCTCCATCATAGGTTATGTTTGCATAGCGAGGAAAGGAATGATGTATAATACTTCTGTAGGAGAATTAACTTGTCTAGGGCAAAAAGTTTATGATGATGATACAAAGAATACAACTTGGTGGTCGGCTTCAAATGTCTCAGAACCATCTAACCCGTTTGCAAGATATGCCAATTTAAAGGACGTATGGTTTGATCTATCCATCACATCTAACTGGATAGCCCCAGCGAATTTGTACTGGATCTGTGGTAAGAAGGCCTATTCGGAGTTACCACAGGACTGGGAAGGGGCATGTGTGTTGGGTATGTTAAAACCATCCTTCTTCTTGTTGCCTATTGAAACAGGTGAGACTTTAGGTGTTAAAGTGTATGATGTGAATCATAGGAAGAAAAGGGGACCCATAGAGATAGGTGCCTGGGAAGATAATGAAAGGCCTCCCCAGCGTATTATAGATTATTATGGGCCAGCCACGTGGGCAGAGGATGGTACCTTTGGTTATAGAACCCCTATTTATATGCTCAACCGCATTATAAGGTTACAGGCGGTGGTTGAGATCATTACTAACGAGACATCACAAGCGCCCAATCTTCTAGCGAAGCATAATACCAGGATGAGGACAGCAGTTTACCAAAATAGATTAGCCTTGGATTATCTTTTGGCAGTAGAGGGAGGTGTATGTGGGAAGTTTAACCTGAGCAATTGCTGTCTTCAAATAGATGACGAAGGGCAAGCAATAGCTGAGCTTACTAGCCATATGGTTAAATTAGCGCATGTGCCTACTCAGGTATGGAAAGGGTACAATCCAAGTAGTTGGTTTGGTAGCTGGTATGAGTGGTTTGGAGGGCTTAAGGCAGTGGTAGGTGGAGTCCTACTGATTGTAATGTTGTGTCTACTCCTGCCGTGTCTTATACCCTTAGTAGTTAGGTCTGTGCAAAGCCTGATAGAAAATATAGCAGAGAGGAAGGCTGCTGCACAGATAATGGCAATTTATAAATATAAGGCTCTAGATCAGGGGGAACCAATGCAGGAAGACGAGTGTTGAAGATTCACATCATAGGATAAGTCTGGTCTGGTTCAAAGGTAACTTGTGGTGTATGCAAACCAAGGTTAAGTGATGCCTCAAGTAATTGTAAAATATCAAGAGGCATCAAAGGGGGAAATGTGGTGGAATCTCGGTAAAAATAAATTTAGTAGGCCGAGATTACCACGTGGCATGTGTACGTGCATATGCTGACGTATCGATCAGTTGGTTGCACGAGGCAAGATACGATCAGTAGTGTACGGAGCATGTGCAAGAATATAGGATGTAGTATTCCCCTCCTCCATTGTGCTGGACAAGCCATGCGGTCAAGCAGGAAGTTAATTCTTATTTGTAATGATTGGTCAAGAGAATGTGCGGGTGGAGCTTAATATGGGAGGAGTTATGTGCCTATATAGAGAGCCTGCACTATTGTTCAGGGCTCAGAACTTGCTGTATTTTTGGTGACATTAGTCCCTCTGAGTCCCGATCGGTGATCCAATAAAGAATCTCTTCCTTCCTGAAGAAACCTGTGTCCATCTCTCTGTGCTTTGCTTCCGTCAGTTTCTCCGGTATCACAACATCCCATCATTCATCAGCACCGGCATTCCTTTATTCATCAGCACTGGCATTCCATCATTCATCAACATCGACATCCTATTATTCATCAGCACCGGCATCCCATCATTCATCAGCACCGGCATTCCATCATTCTTCAGCACCAACATCCCATCATTCATCAACATTGACATCCCATCATTCATCAGCACCGACATCCTATCATTCATTTCATTCATCAGCACCGGCATCCTATCATTCATCAACATCGACATCCTATTATTCATCAGCACCAACATCCCATCATTCATCAGCACCGGCATCCCATCATTCATTAGCACTGGCATCCTATCATTCATCAACATCGACATCCTATTATTCATCAGCACCGGCATTCCATCATTCTTCATCACCAACATCCTATTATTCATCAACATTGACATCCCATCATTCATTAGCATCTGACATCCCATCATTCATCAACACCGACATCCCATCATTCATCAACACCAACATCCCATCATTCATCAGCACCGGTCCCATCATTCATCCCTATAATTCATTCATCAGCACCGACATCCCATCATTCATCTCATTCATCAGCACCGGCATCCCATCATTCATCAGCATCGGCATCCCATCATTCATCAGCACCAACGTCCCATCATTCATCAGCACCAACGTCCCATCATTCATCAGCACCGACATCCTATAATTCATTCATCAGCACCGACATCCCATCATTCATCTCATTCATCAGCACCGGCATCCCATCATTCATCAGCATCGGCATCCCATCATTCATCAGCACCAACGTCCCATCATTCATCAGCACCAACGTCCCATCATTCATCAGCACCGACATCCTATAATTCATCAGCACCAACATCCCATCATTCATCAACACCGGTGTTAAGACACCCCTGGCACACAGGAGTGAAACCGCCGTTTAGTTAAGCTTCCCCTTTTCTCAATAATGCAGGCTCAATTCGTGTATACCTCAACCATACGAACTGAAGCCAGGGGAATGCGCCAATCTCCCGAACAGGACCCGTACGGGTTCTCCAAACTCCCGAACAATAAATCCACGAATCACGGCTAACAGCCGAACAAATATATCCTCCAAGCGGCTTACGTTTCCAGCAATCAGTCGCTAACTGTGTGTAGTAAACCCCCCCAATAACGAGACCAAGCTTCGCATTGAGGGTAAAACAAGAACTGGCTTTATTGTGGGCTACCCGCCCGTATTTATGCAGGTCTCCCACTTGGTGGACACTCCCTAGGGGACCAAATGGGAGACTGTAGTTACAGACAGACATATAGCACTTTAGGACATACAGGCACAGAATATTCCCACAATGCCTCCTGGTTTCCTCCCCTCTGCCCTGGAGATAATTGAGAAGTAATTCAATTATCTCCCAGGACAGAGGCAAATCGCCATTTTAAATGAAACATAAAAAACACATAAAAATAAATAATTATACAACTACCGAACATATTAAATTCGTGCAACGTATCCCCAGATAGCCTGGATCTGAGTGCATATTCTTAGCAAATAGCGCTCAGATCCCATACGCACAGTTCAATCGCGATGGAGTCAAAGTCTTTTACAGTCTTTCGGTATGCGATTGACACCATGGGATGGCTATCTGGGTTAAGTCCATTCGTATAATCCAAACTCCCAAATGGACCAGTGTTCGCATGCCTTGACGGATGAGAAGGGCGGTCTGTAGTCTCAGCGGTGTTCGGCAGAAAAAGTGTCTGTAACGGACCGTTTTGCACACAAGGGGTTAAAACCGTTTAGGCTCCTAGCAATCAGTCTCTATCAGCATTCAGTAAATCCCCCCAAAGACGAGACAAGGCTCCGTGTTGGGGGTCAAGCAGTGGTCTGTTTAATGAGGGCTACCTGCCCAGTATTTATGCAGGTCTCCCACCTGGTGTACACTCCCCTAGGGGACCAAATGGGAGACTGTGACAAAGGACAGACAAGTATCAATTTAGGACACACAGCCACATTATATTCCCACAATGCATCCTGGCTTCCTCCCCTCTGCCCTGGAGATAATTGAGAAGTAATTCAATTATCTCCCAGGACAAAGGCAAATTGCTATTATGCACGTGGGGATACCAATATAGAAATTACTATTAAAATACCCTATGTGAGACAAGTTACAAGAAAACTATACATTTAACCTATCCCCAGGTAGCTCAGGTCTGAGCGCACATTATTAAGCGAATGGCGCTCAGACCACACGAATACAGTTCAATCGCCATGGAGCCAAAGTCTTTACAAAGTCAGTTCTCATACGAATGAGCTCCATGGGATTCCTATCTGGGGTATAATGCAGTCAGGTACAACTACCGAATACCGGGCCGTTCGTGTACTTCCAACGCACAAGAAGGGAGGTCGGCGGCTTCAGCGGTGTTCGCGCCAAACTGTGTCCGTTTTTAGTTCCATGAGTTAGGAATGTCGAACACCGCTGTGAATTTGTGTGTTTAAAATGGCCGCAACCTCGTGTTCGTTATACGAATGGCGGCCACCCAGTATTAGTCAATTAAGCTGCGGTTAACTGCAGCTTCTGGGAGGCTAATTACCGGCACACTCCAGCTCCCAGGTGGTCTAATCATTCGTGCGGTTGTTCGGTAGATTGAATCTACCAAACACCGGGCAGAAAAGCACGAATAAGTCTTTTCTGCAGGGGAAAAGAGGTCTTTTAACATGGAGCCATAATCCAAAGGTAACAGGCGAGCAACCAGGCTTCTCCAATGCAGTGTGGCGAGGTTGCTCTCGTCACAGTGTCAGTTTTTAGTTCCATGAGTTAGGAATGTCGAACACCGCTGTGAATTTGTGTGTTTAAAATGGCTGCAACCTCGTGTTCGTTATACGAATGGCGGCCACCCAGTATTAGTCAATTAAGCTGCGGTTAACTGCAGCTTCTGGGAGGCTAATTGCCGGCACACTCCAGCTCCCAGGTGGTCTAGTCATTCGTGCGGTTGTTCGGTAGATTGAATCTACCAAACACCGGGCAGAAAAGCACGAATAAGTCTTTTCTGCAGGGGAAAAGAGGTCTTTTAACATGGAGCCATAATCCAAAGGTAACAGGCGAGCAACCAGGCTTCTCCAATGCAGTGTGGCGAGGTTGCTCTCGTCACAGTGTCAGTTTTTAGTTCCATAGAATCTGTGCCGAACACCGCTGGTCTTTCGCATGGTTTAAAATGGCCGCCGCCTTGTGGTCGGCATACGAACGACGACCCTGCATTCGGTTATAATTAAGAGGTGTCTGCGGTTAACCACAACGATCTAATTGGGATCAAGAGGTTAACCAGCAGCACACTTCTCTTCTGGGTGGCCGTCCGTTCGGTAAGTTCATTCGGTAAAAAGTAAAATAGACGAATAGGGCTATACGGGGAGGCAAACTAGACAAACTAGCAATATCAGTCCTACAGATGAATCTGTCACACGGCTCCCTCCTTGTTGGACACTCCGACAGACCCAGCTTGACCCTGTGGCGGGTCAACTTGGGGATGACCAGACTAGGAGGTGGTAGGGATGTCAGTTTGCCGGGACAATCCATCTGCATTCCTGTTCTGCTTAAAGGGTCGGTAGCTGATGGTGAAGTTATAAGGTTGTAGAGCTAAACTCCACCGCAGCAGCCATTGTCTCCTGAGACCCGGTTGAGCCAGACAAGGGGATTGTGGTCCGTCACAAGGGAACATTCCATTCCGTATAAATAGGGGATCAACTTCTTTAATGCCCAGACCAGGGCCTAACACTCTTTCTCCACTGCCGCATAACTCACTTCCCGGGGTAGTAACTTTCTGCTGAGATATGCAACAGGGTGCTCTCCTCCATCTTCCCCGACATGGCTCAGCACAGCCTCCAGTCCATACATCAAAGCATCTGTATGAACGAGAAAGCATTTGTTAGGGACTGGGGCAGCCAAGACAGGGGCATTCACAAGAACGTGGCTTCACAAGCTTGAGACCACATTACCTGCTTCGGCAAATTCTTTTTCGTCAGGTCAGTCAGGGGCTTGGCAATAGTACTGTAGTCAGGGACAAAACGTCTGTAGTACCCTGCCGTCCCCAAGAATGCTAACAACTGGGTCCTAGTGGTAGGTGTGGGCCAGTTAGCCACTGCCTCTACCTTGGCTGGCTCTGGTCTCTGGCTCCCACACCCCACTCGGTGACCCAGGCACCTCAGCCATACCTAGATGTCACTTCTCTGGCTTCAATGTCAGGCCAGCGGCCCAAATCTTATCCAGCACTACCCCTCATGAACCAGGTGTTCCTCCCAGGACCCATTGTATATCGCAATGTCATCCAGGTATGCACAGGCAAATTCCTGAAAGCCATCGAGCAGTCTATCCACCATTCGCTGGAAGGTATCCAGGCATTCTTCAACCCGAAGGGCATGACCTTAAATTGGTACAGGCCAAACGGGGTGAGGAATGCCGACTTGGGGATAGCATCCTCGGCCAGGGGGATCTGCCAGTAGCCCTTGCATAGGTCTATGGTGGTCAGATAGCGCCCCCTGGCAATACGATCCAGTAATTCGTCTACCCGGGGTATCGGGTAGGCGTCAGTGGTGGCCCACTCGTTGAGTCGCCTGTAGTCCACACAGAACCGGGTGGTCCCGTCTTTCTTGGGTACCAGAACTACAGACGAGGCCCAAGTGCTGTCGGAGTGTTTGATGACCCCAAGCTGGGTCATCTCCTGTTTCTCCTTCCGCATTCCTTCTTGGACTGCTTCAGGGATACGATAGGTGGGCTGTCGCAGGTGGGTATGTCTAGGGGTCTCTACCTTATGTACAGTTAGGGTAGTGTAGCCTAGCTCCTGGGAGAACGTCGCCTGCTTCTCCCACAGTAGCTGCTTCGCCTGTACCCTTTCTGTGGGGTTTAACCAGTCCCCTAGCTGCACAAGGTTAGTAAGGTCAGTCTGGGGGTCCCTTTCTAGCAAATCGGGAAGGGGTAGATTCTCAGGGTCATCTGCAGCAGGGGCACACACTGCAGCGACATCTTCGGGTCTCTCCTGATACTCCTTCAGCATGTTCACATGAAAGGATCGCTGAAACCTTTCATCTGCACAGCTGGCTATAGGTAGGTAGTATCACATACCTGAGCTACTACTTTATACGGGCCCTGCCAAGAAGCTTGCATCTTATTTGCCTTCACAGGCTTGAGCACCAATACTTTCTGCCCAACCTGGAAGACCCGCTGTCGGGCACCCCGATCGAACCACCTCTTCTGTCTCCCCTGGGCCGACTGGAGATTCTCTCTTACCATCAGAAACAGTTTCTCCATGCGGTCCCGGAGTTCCATGACATACGGTACTATGGGGATCCCCTCCTGCTCTGTCTCCCCCTCCCAGTGGCCCCTAATGAAATCCAGAGGTCCGCGAACCCGTCTCCCATAAAGCAACTCAAAGGAGGAGAACCCAGTAGATTCCTGGGCACCTCTCTGTAGGAAAATAACAGATGAGTCTCTGCAAGTATCTGTAAAGGTCCTCAGCATCTGCTTGAGGGTGCCATTAAAACGCTTGCAGAGACGGTTAGTTTGTGGGTGATCAGGTGAGCTAAGCAGCGGTTTGATGCCGCACACCTTCCACAGCTGCTGGGTAAACACAGTGGTAAATTGGCTTCCCTAGTAAAAATCCTAATCAGGGCATCAGCAACCGTCTCTGCCTCTATATTAGACAGCACTACTGCCTCTGGATAGCGAGTGGCATAGTCCACCACAGTGAGAATTTACTTCTTACCGGATGGACTAGCCCTGGCCAGTGGACCCACAATGTCAACGGCTATGCGGGAAAAGGGTTCCCCTATAATAGGCATCGACAATAGCTTAGCTTTAGGGTGATCCCCCCCGCTTACCTACCCGTTGACATATGTCACACGTACTACAGTATACCTGCACAGCCTGATTAAAATTGGGCCAAAAGAAGTTCTGGGTGATCCTATAGGCTGTGCGGCTAGACCCTAGATGTCCAGCTAATGGATCATCATGCCCTATCCGCAGAATCTCCTGCCGGTATTTCGCAGGTACCACCAGCTGTCGATTCGGCGGAGGGGCAACACTTTTCGGGACGGCTTAGGAATCCTATACAGCCTGTCCCCCACCCACTCATACCGTTCCCTATCTACTCCTTCCTCTCCAGCATCTGCTCTATCCCTGTACTTCTGGAGAGTTGGGCCCGCCCTGGTTTCCCTCCCAAACTCCTCTGGGGTATCCCAGCTTAAAGGGGCCTGGTCTAGGGTACAAGTCGGGGAAGCGAGTCTTACCTGGGTCTCAGCAGCAGGCGAGCCAGTTCCAGTAGCACAGGTCTGAGCATGGGTAGTCACTGGGTTAACATCAGAGGGGACCATCGGGGCATAGGCAGAAACCAAAGGGGCCAAATCGTTCCCAAAGAGGACATCAGCGGGCAAGTCTTTCATAACCCCCACATCAACATGTCTAGCGCCCACTCCCCAATCCAAATGAACCCGGGAAACAGGTAGACGGAACACTGCGCCTCCTGCTACCCTCACCGCCACAGTGTCTCCAGTATGTTGGTGAGACCAAGTTCTTTTGGAGCAGAGTCATAGTAGCCCTGGTATCTCGTAATCCGTTGATCACTCTGCCATTCAGCTTAACAGTCTGTCGGTGTTGCTGACGATTGTCGTGATGGGCAGCTTGGACAGGGTCGGCCTTATGTAATATGCCCCAAAATTCCTCCTGCTCGATACAGTGTGCAGCAGGCTGGGGTGGATGCTGATTCCTGCCAACCGGTCTTCTCCACGACTGTGCCTGGTTGGCATTGTTCAGTGGGTATTCTGGTCTCTTGTGCCCTAACTGCTTGCATCCAAAACACCTGATGGGCTGAGAGTAATCCCTGGCATTGAACCTGGATGGCTGGGTATAGTTGTTAGCTGGTGGTAGTGTTGGAGTGCGGTACGCCGGGGGTTGGTAAATGGTAGGGGTTGGAGGTGCTGCTGGTCTGTACTCCACTCTGGCAGGGACTTTAGTTATTGCATTGTCCAGTTTCCGTGCATCTGTATATTCATCTGCCAGACGGGCAGCTTCGGGCAGGGTGGAGGTTTTTCGGTCCCGGACCCACTCTCTGACTCCTGCAGGCAATCGATCAAAGCAGTGTTCCAGCAGAAACACCTGCAGCACCTCTTCCCCGGTTATGGCTTGGCACCCCACCATCCAGTGGGCTGCTGTGCGGTTTACTCGGCATGCCCACTACACGTAGGAGTCGCCAGATCGCTGCCGGTATGCCTCTGGGGTCACTGCGTACCTGGCCAAAAGGGCATCTTTCACTGCCTGGTAACTGGTGATCTCTTCTTCAGGGATGGCCCTAAAAGCTTCGCTGGCCCGGCCGGATAACTTCCCAGAGAGGATAGTGACCCATTCGTCTGCGGGTACCTGGTGTAGGGCACACTGTCTTTCAAAATCAGCCAGGAACCCGTCAATCTCTCCCTCTGCTTCAACAAAGTTTTTAAATGCAGCAGAGGGTACCTCTTTTCTTCCAATATTATTATTGGGTACCTCTGCTGCTGCAGCTCCTCTTTCCTGGAGAGCTTGATGTGCCATTACTGCTGCTTGCACATGTTCCACAATGTCTGCTGTAGGGTTGGGGCCAAAATGTGGCCGCCTTATCTGCCTTATCATTCCTTGTGCTGCATCCATTTCCAGTAGCAAGGCAATAATCTCCCGTTTTTTAAGATTACTTGCTGACCGTCCTCGGCGTTCTAGTATATCCTTAAGGGTAGCACGCCTTAATTCCTCATACTGCATTTCCTCCACCAAACTGGGTTGTGTAGCTGACCTTCTGGGCAGTGGGACTCATCCCGTCGCTTGCCACCAATTGTTAAGACACCCCTGGCACACAGGAGTGAAACCGCCGTTTAGTTAAGCTTCCCCTTTTCTCAATAATGCAGGCTCAATTCGTGTATACCTCAACCATACGAAATGAAGCCAGGGGAATGCGCCAATCTCCCGAACGGGACCCGTACAGGTTCTCCAAACTCCCGAACAATAAATCCATGAATCACGGCTAACAGCCGAACAAACATATCCTCCAAGCGGCTTAAGTTTCCAGCAATCAGTCGCTAACCGTGCACAGTAAATCCCCCCAATAACGAGACCAAGCTCCGCATTGAGGGTAAAACAAGAACTGGCTTTACTGTGGGCTACCCACCCGTATTTATGCAGGTCTCCCACTTGGTGGACCCTCCCCTAGGGGACCAAATAGTTACAGACACTTTAGGACATACAGGCACAGAATATTCCCACAATGCATCCTGGTTTCCTCCCCTCTGCCCTGGAGATAATTGAGAAGTAATTCAATTATCTCCAGGACAGAGGCAAATCGCCATTTTAAATGAAACATAAAAAACACATAAAAATAAATAATTAAACAACTACCGAACATATTAAATTCATGCAACGTATCCCCAGATAGCCTGGATCTGAGTGCATATTCTTAGCGAATAGCGCTCAGATCCCATACTCACAGTTCAATCGCGATGGAGTCAAAGTCTTTTACAGTCTTTCGGTATGCGAATTCATTAGCACTGACATCCCATCATTCATTAGCACCAACATCCCATCATTCATTTGCACTGGCATCCCATCATTCATCAGCACCGACATCCCATCATTCATTAGCACTGACATCCCATCTTTCATCAGCACCGACATCCCATCATTCATCAGCACCGACATCCCATCATTCATCAGCACCGACATCCCATCACTCATCAGCACCGACATCCCATCACTCATTAGCACCGACATCCCATCACTCATTAGCACTGACATCCCATCATTCATTAGCACTGACATCCCATCATCCATCATTGCCATTATCACTTGTCATTCAGCTAACATAATATGTCCATTAATACTCTGTGATGATCGTCAGTAACAATCTCACATACATAGATATTTCAATAAATACAAATGTTATTGCTGTAATTATATATTAATCCTCAGATAATCTTTATTAGAGCCGTAGCCCCACCAGATATTCTGATTTCTTCCAGTATTTATTTATTAATGGTTATTTCTGTTACTACCCCAGGCACCCGATGTATGGCATCTAACATTTCTGGATAATGAATTGTGTGCGGGAGGCTGACTGTAAAGTACATGGGAGGATCATTGATGGTGTTTCACTGCACTCTGCTTTATGGGACAATGAAAGCCTCATTCAATTTATTTCTCTGTTTGTACAGTTATTACAATAAATTGGGAGTGAGAGGCAGATATATCTCTATGGTAATGTGTTAAAAATACTGGATTCAACCTTTCAATAATCATTTGAAAGCAAGCACCAATTCATGTAATTGTTATTTTTAATTCAACATCAATTTATAGCATGTCATCAGGTAATCAAATCCACCTCAATATAACATTTCAAACCAAATTATTAATTAGAGACAAATATGTCAAATAAAGCTCATGCTTTTACAGAGGGTGCAAATCCCACCCTATTATTTCCTCTGTCAAAAACAACAAAATATTCCCGGATAAAGATATCTCCCAGGATCCAGAGTCCAGACGTTGTTTGAAATCCACTGCTGCAGGAACCGGGAAACTGCACAAAGAAAGATATATGTCAAACATTATATAAAAAATAATATCACACAGAATGCACAGGGTATAACAAATAATATCACACCGAATGAACCGGGTATAACAAATAATATCACACCGAATGCACTGGATATAACAAATAATATCACACCGAATGCACCGGGTATAACAAATAATATCACACCGAATGCACTGGATATAACAAATAATATCACACAGAATGCACCAAGTATAACAAATAATATCACACAGAATGCACCGGGTATACCAAATAATATCACACCGAATGCACAGGGTATAACAAATAATATCACACTGAATGCACCGGGTATAACAAATAATATCACACCGAATGCACCGGGTATACCAAATAATATCACACAGAATGCACCAAGTATAACAAATAATATCACACCGAATGCACCGGGTATAACAAATAATATCACACAGAATGCACCGGGTATAACAAATAATATCACACAGAATGCACAGGGTATAATAAATAATATCACACAGAATGCACCGGGTATAACAAATAATATCACACCAAATGCACAGGGTATAACAAATAATATCACACCGAATGCACCGGGTATAATAAATAATATCACACCGAATGCACAGGGTATAACAAATAATATCACACATAATGCACCAGGTATAAAAAAAATACATAAAACAAAAAGAAATGACCAATGGACATAAAATCCAGAGTACAAAGAGAGTTTGTAGCTGAGTGTTAAGACACCCCTGGTGCCTATGAGTGAAACCGCCGTTTAGTTAAGCATCCCCCTTCGCAATCCTGCTATCTCCATTCGTATATACTTCAGCATACAAACCACAATCAGGGGAAAGTGGCAATCTCCCGAACGGGATCCATAAGAGTGCTCCAAACTCCCGAACAATAATCCACGAATCGTCACTAGCCGCCGAACAAGTATATCCACCAAGCGGCTTTCGGCTCCAGCAATCAGTCTCTATTCATTGGTAATAAATCCCCCCAATAACGAGACCAAGCTCCGCATTGAGGGTAAAACAAGAACTGGCTTTACTGTGGGCTACCCGCCCGTATTTATGCGGGTCTCCCACTTGGTGGACACTCCACTAGGGGACCAAATGGGAGACTGTAATGGCAGACAGACATATGGCACTTCCAGACATACATGCACATAATATTCCCAGAATGCATCCTGGTTTCCTCCCCTCTGCCCTGGAGATAATCGAGAAGTAATTCAATTATCTCCAGGACAGAGGCAAATCGCCATTTTAAATAAAGCCTGAAAAACACATAAAAATAAATAATTACACAACTACCGAACATATTATATTCGTGTAACGCATCCCCAGATAGCCTGGATCTGAGTGCATATTCTTAGAGAATAGCACTCAGATCCCATACGTACAGTTCAATCGCGATGGAGTCAAAGTCTCTTACAGTCTTTCAGTATGCGATTGACTCCATGGGAAGGCTATCTGGGTTAAGTCCATTCGTATAATCCAACCTCCCGAACGGCCGGTGTTCGTATGCCTTGTCGACTGAGAAGGGCGGTCTGTGGGTTTCAGCGGTGTTCGGCAGAAAGAGTGTCCGTTTTTAGTTCCATAGAATCTGCGCTGAACACCGCTGGTCTTTCGTATGGTTTAACATCGCCGCCGCCTCGTGGTCGACATACGAACAATGACCACCCTGCATTCGGTTGTAATTAAGAGGTGTCTGCGGTTAACCACAACGTTCTAATTGGGATCAAGAGGTTAACCAGCAGCACACTTCTCTTCTGGATGGCAATCCGTTCGGTTAGTTTATTCGGTAAAAAGTCAAACATACAAATAGGGGTATACGGACAGGCAATTCCACGAAAGGAAGGCAAACTAGACGATTCAGCAATAATAGTTATACAGATGGGTCTGTCACACTGAGCCTTCATTAAAGGGACACTATTGTCACCAGAACAACTACAGATTATTGAATTTATACAAGAGGAAATAACATCTACAAGTGGTGGCTGTCTAGAAACAGACTAATCCACTAAGCCTGTAGAATCACACCTTATAAGACACTCCAGAAGTGTCTTGGGGCATAACCCCTAATAAAGAAATCTATAAGATACTCACAATAACGAATATATGAGTATCCACTGGAAATCAAATAACCAAAATAATAAATATAAATAAATACTATGAAAGATAATAGATGGAAATACATACAATGGGAGAATACAAGCAAAAGATCAGACGGAAAAAGAAATAAATGCCTAATGGCTTACCCCCCTTCCTAATGTCTCTAAAAATAATCACTAAAGTTCACAGACTTAGACTTTAATATAGTCCTCAATAGGTCAATGTCTGTGACTACAGTCTTCTATCAATAAAAATAATAATAATAATAAGAGACATTGGGGACTTGCTAATACCCAGTGGGATTCAAGAATGCTCAGAATATAAACATACTGATAAATTAAACTACTAATTAGTGATATAAGGATATAGATAACCTTAGTAGAAAAGATAACCAACTATCATGGATAAATAGTAGTACATTTTATACAGGATTACTACACAGTTAAACTCTGAATACTTAAATTGATCCAATATAGAAGCGCTACGGAATCTGTTGGCGCTATATAAATGGCAATAATAATTATATGTAACAAAAAAGAGCAATATTAATGTAGCTAAATGCTGTATATTAAGTAATCCAATAGATAGAAAGTATCCAAATATGTCTATAGTTATCAGCTCCACTTATATAGTGTATAAGACAGCAAAAAGAGGTAAAGAGAAAAGTGAAAAGACATGCTAAATGTGCAGAACCATACTTAGGGTGTTGGTTGCCTGCACATTGTGGTAGAGTGCCCTGTGAGTGAGAAAGTGAAGGGAAAAAAACCCCCTCAAAACCCGACGCGCGTTTCGGTGCCTTTGTCATGCACCTTCGTCAGGGGCTAAATCTGTACTGACCAACGGGTCTCTCTTATAAGTACATGTCCCTGCTGAAATGTTATGCGTGCACTGTAGCGGAACGCCAATAATAAATCCACGAATTCTGCTGGTTCAGGAATGAATCCACAGTCAAGCGCTGAAACAACAAGGCAATATCCCCAACCTCCCAGTAACCGGACGAGACACAGTTCTGAGAGTCAACTGAAATCCTTTTAATCGGCTGGACAATTTATACAAGTCCCCATGCAAGGGGTTTCCTGAGTCCCTCCCCAGGGGTACTCCCAGAGGGGACTACATGGGGGACTTACATTACAGCATATTTCTCCCATCAGGCACCGCTGCACGAGAGGGATCATCTTCCCAGAATGCACCGTTAAGTGGATTATCCCCTCGTGCAGCAGAACCGACAATTCACACAAAAATCCATAACTTGTTGAATATATGGTGGATTTACACGAATGGGCGTTCGGTAGATAGCTGGGGTCTGAGCGCATCATTCGTGAGATTACCGCTCAGATCTCAGCTAAAATAACCGAACGCCGCACGAAAGACAGATTTCTGATAAAACATATAAAAAGAACCGATTGCTTGCAGGGAACAAAATACCGAATGTCCCGAAACTCCCGAACGTCCTGGAGGCTCAGCGGTGTTCGTGCCGTCGAGTAGCCGTTTTTAGTACCATGCGTTCGACGACCTAGCACCGCTGAGGGAACAAAGGATCCAAGATGGCCGACCGCCGCATGGTCGGTAGTCGAACGACGGCCACCCAGGAGAGCCTCTAATAACCGATTGCAACATTGTTGCAATCGGTTAACTAGCGCCACACGCCTCTAAGTGTGTGGGCTATTAGGGGGTATTGCGTTCGGTTCACGAACGGCCCTCCAAAGTGCCGTTCGTGAAACGAAAGAAAATCCCCATACAAAACCGCCATTTGCATTCGGCAAAAGGCAATGCAAAACAATGAAGCACCTATCTCTCTAGACATACAGGCAACCCTTAAAGGCACAGTCTCTTTGTATTGTCCAAGTGGCTAGGTTTGCCACATGCACCAATCAGAGAGCAAGAAATATGGTGCCAATAGTCCCTGTATCTCATTGTGTTAATAGGATTTTCAAAAGATCCAATCCGGTGACTGCTTCTATTCGCAAAATTTAAATTGTTAATTGACATCTGAAATTAACCCCTTACGAGGAGGTCTATCATAATGAATGTCTGAATATTGAAAGTAGAGTTGCTGCGTGCATAATACCAACACTGCAATAAGCAGCATATCGACATCAAAGTTAGATGGTAAATAAACAATGATATAGCCAAACTTTACCGGTGCCGATCTTCTCAATATGGATAGATGCTTACCATGTAAACATAGGTTATTTGTGGTTATATATTGATAAGACAAAATAAATAGGTAATATACAGGTATTTATAACTGTCGGTATTAATCACTGCAAATTTAACATTAAAATTAACACATTATAGGAAGCTTCAACTTGGGTTTCCATAACAATTTATCACTACCGGTATTTGTTACTAACAATTAATCGTGAGAATTAACCCTATGTAAGGAGCTTTTAATTATAACTGCCAAAATTATATATGTTAAGCCATCATTATAGTCGATAGCAAGTTATCATTGACTTAGATGGTCTAATAATAGTGATACAACTTAATTATACCGGTACCGATCTTCATTATATAGTGTCCATCAAACAAACATACCTAAACATTATTTAGTAGGCAATATAACTAGCGAACTATCCATATATTCCACAGAAGAATAGAATACCCTATGTGGAATGTATTATCACAAAAAGAACGGCATCAGGGGAATAGTAATTTCACTGGACATTCGCTAACCAACTGCTGCAAATGACCTACTTATCTATATTTTAAAAAAAGGAGAGATCCAATCTTGGAAGAGTACATACTGGACTAACTACATTTAAATTTAAAGTGACAGTTTATTAATGGAAAGCAAGAAATGAATCCTATTATTATAGATAAATATTGTTTAAATTATTTAAATAGGTTAACATTGATAACTCTCAAATTGGCTTTAATGTGCTATTTGGCACTTTATCATGGGATCAAGTATGATTCAAAAACGGCCTCCCTTTAATTTATCATTTTTGAAAATCAACAGTTAATAATATTATTTTGACAGGAGGTGCTATATTAATCCAGATTGGTTTAGATTGATAATAGAAGAGGTCATAAATAGACAGAAAATTAGAGTATGAAACTATAACAACCTCCAACGGGGGTCAGCAAAGAACTTAAACTAATAAGGGACCCTAAGTAATAAATAGACCTAAAGTTAATAAAAATTCCAGAATAATTTATTTCCATATTTCCATAAATAAACATTAATAGCGTGCAACTTTTGATATAGTGGTGGTAACTAGTCAGAGATAAAGGGAGTATATGAAAATCCCCCATTTAGACCTAAGGGAGATAGAGTCATTCATTTATAATCCAAAAACGTTCTCGTTGTAGGAGTTTTTTTAATCTAAATCTCCTTTTCTTGGGTCCATTTGAATAATTTCAACACCATTAAACCTTAACGCCTGCGCCGAACCACCATGTTGAATTTTCAGATGTGGCGAAATTGGCGTATCTGTCTGTCTGGTTGGATTCACAGAATTTATATGTTCTAAGATGCGGTTTTTAAATGGTCTAAAGGTCTTACCAACTTATTTTAAATTTCAACTACAGGTGATAAGGTAGACCAGTCCTTCTGTCTGGCAATTGAAAAAGGATTTTGTTGTAAAGGTTTCTGAATTTATTGAATTAGAGAAAGTTTTCGATTGTTTCTTGATATATTTACACGCTTTACAGCGACCACATTGATAAGTACCCACTGCAGGAGATTTTAGCCATGTGTTTGTGGCTTTATATGTAGAGCGATGGCTATGTACCATGTGTTTGTGGCTTTATATGTAGAGAGATGGCTATGTACCATGTGTTTGTGGCTTTATATGTAGAGCGATGGCTATGTACCATGTGTTTGTGGCTTTATATGTAGAGCGATGGCTATGTACCATGTGTTTGTGGCTTTATATGTAGAGAGATGGCTATGTACCATGTGTTTGTGGCTTTATATGTAGAGAGATGGCTATGTACCATGTGTTTGTGGCTTTATATGTAGAGAGATGGCTATGTACCATGTGTTTGTGGCTTTATATGTAGAGAGATGGCTATGTACCAGGTGTTTGTGGCTTTATATGTAGAGCGATGGCTATGTACCATGTGTTTGTGGCTTTATATGTAGAGAGATGGCTATGTACCAGGTGTTTGTGGCTTTATATGTAGAGCGATGGCTATGTACCATGTGTTTGTGGCTTTATATGTAGAGAGATGGCTATGTACCAGGTGTTTGTGGCTTTATATGTAGAGAGATGGCTATGTACCAGGTGTTTGTGGCTTTATATGTAGAGAGATGGCTATGTACCAGGTGTTTGTGGCTTTATATGTAGAGAGATGGCTATGTACCAGGTGTTTGTGGCTTTATATGTAGAGAGATGGCTATGTACCAGGTGTTTGTGGCTTTATATGTAGAGCGATGGCTATGTACCAGGTGTTTGTGGCTTTATATGTAGAGAGATGGCTATGTACCAGGTGTTTGTGGCTTTATATGTAGAGAGATGGCTATGTACCAGGTGTTTGTGGCTTTATATGTAGAGAGATGGCTATGTACCAGGTGTTTGTGGCTTTATATGTAGAGAGATGGCTATGTACCAGGTGTTTGTGGCTTTATATGTAGAGAGATGGCCATGTACCAGGTGTTTGTGGCTTTATATGTAGAGCGATGGCCATGTACCATGTGTTTGTGGCTTTATATGTAGAGAGATGGCTATGTACCAGGTGTTTGTGGCTTTATATGTAGAGCGATGGCTATGTACCAGGTGTTTGTGGCTTTATATGTAGAGAGATGGCTATGTACCATGTGTTTGTGGCTTTATATGTAGAGCGATGGCTATGTACCATGTGTTTGTGGCTTTATATGTAGAGAGATGGCTATGTACCATGTGTTTGTGGCTTTATATGTAGAGCGATGGCTATGTACCATGTGTTTGTGGCTTTATATGTAGAGCGATGGCTATGTACCATGTGTTTGTGGCTTTATATGTAGAGAGATGGCTATGTACCAGGTGTTTGTGGCTTTATATGTAGAGAGATGGCTATGTACCAGGTGTTTGTGGCTTTATATGTAGAGAGATGGCTATGTACCAGGTGTTTGTGGCTTTATATGTAGAGAGATGGCTATGTACCATGTGTTTGTGGCTTTATATGTAGAGAGATGGCTATGTACCAGGATACCCTTCTCGCTGTAAGAGAGACATAAGGAGTCAAAACCTCTTTAAGATGTATATTCTGGTAGAGGCCAAAACCTTTCCATTGACTTTTTAACTCTATTCCAACCTAAGTCAAATGTCCCAATACATCTGATAATATTTTGATTTTTAATCTGAGGATTGTCAGTTAGCAAATCAGTTCTTTCTGTCAGGAGTGCTCTTTGATATGCTTTTTTAAGGCATTTATTAGGATAGCCTTTAGATTTAAAATGGGACCTATGTGTTTGGGCTTTTATCTTAAAGTCATCCTGAGAGGAGCAGTTCCTTCTTAATCGAAGGTATTGGCCTGTTGGTATCCCTCTCTTCAGTGCAGGGGGATGATAACTCTCCCAGTTCAGGAGATTATTAGTTGTTGTGGGTTTCTTATAAAGTGTGGTAGATATGTTATTCTGTGTGGTCTCTAAAGTAATGTCAAGAAAATTCAATTTGTGTCCACCAACCTCATGTGTAAACCTAAGGTTGATGGCATTAATATTCAAATCCTCAACAAAATTATTAAACAGGTCATCAGGGCCTGTCCAGACAATCAGGACGTCATCAATGTAGCGTTTCCAAAGATTGACATATTTCACATATTTGGTAAATTGTGGACTAAATACAACATTTCTTTCCCACCAACCTAAGTGAAGGTTAGCGTAAGAGGGGGCACACGTCGTCCCCATAGCGGTACCCTTCACTTGGTGGTAATATGTACCTCCAAACAGGAAATAATTATGTGTAAGTATGAAATGTAAAAGCTTTAGGACAAAGTCACTATGTTCCTTTAATGTTGAGTCCCTCATATAGAGAAAGCTTTTAACATGTCTCAAACCAACTTCATGAGGGATTGAACTATACAGGCTCTCCACATCTAGGCTACACAGCTTGCCATTAGTTGGTATAGTCGTATCTTGCAATATATTTAGAGTCTGCTTAGTATCCCTCAAGTATGAAGGAAGGGTCTTAACAATATCCCGAAGGATATATTCCACATATACACTGCAGTTCTGAGTAAGATTAATATTGCCTGATACAATTGGTCTTCCTGATAAGGTTGCTTGCTGTTTATGAATCTTAGGTAGTGCGTAAAATGTTGCTATTGTAGGTTTTTTATTAAATAGAAACCTAAACTCATCATTAGTTATAAGATTAGATTGGAGTGCATCATCCAAGATATTTTTTAGTTCCCTGAGAAATTCAGATGTTGGATCAAAATCTAAAGGTACATATGTGCTCTTATCATCCAAAATTCTCTGTACCATTTGAATATAGTCAGTCTTATTCATGATCACCGTATTTCCCCCTCTATCTGAGGGTTTAATAATAATCAAATCATTTCGTCTCAAGGTATCTAACGCCTTTCTCTCTAATTGATTCAAATTGTTGTATTCACTAGACGGATCTATGTCTCTGTCCATGCTTTCAATTTCCTTACAGGTAAGTTCCACGAAAAGATCGATATATTTAAATTCATGGATATACAGAGTAAACTTACTTTTTGGGTTCAAAGTAGTAAATGGTGCTACTATATTAGGATAATCATTACTATTGAGAAGATCAATCAGATTATCAAGGAGGTCCATATCTTGAGTCTCCAGACCCAACTTTGAGGCCCACTTGGTTTTTTGTAAACAGTGAAATTTGTGAAGTGCCAATTTCCGTGCGAAGAGATGGATGTCCTTTGTCCAACCAAACTTATCAAAATTGGGTGTAGGGACAAAGGAAAGCCCTCTTCTAAGCACTTGATTTTCTAAAGGCTTCAGTTGATAGGAAGACATATTTATAATCTGACTTTCCTGTACTAATAGGCTTTTTATTTTTCCTACTAAGGTTATCTATATCCTTATATCACTAATTTATCAGTATGTTTATATTCTGAGCATTACTTGAATCCCACTGGGTATTAGCAAGTCCCCAATGTCTCTTATTATTATTATTTATATTGATAGAAGACTGTAGTCACAGACATTGACCTATTGAGGACTATATTAAAGTCTAAGTCTGTGAACTTTAGTGATTATTTTTAGAGACATTAGGAAGGGGGGTAAGCCATTAGGCATTTGTTTATTTTTCCGTCTGATCTTTTGCTTGTATTCTCCCATTGTATGTATTTCCATCTATTATCTTTCATAGTATTTATTTATATTTATTATTTTGGTTATTTGATTTCCAGTGGATACTCATATATTCGTTATTGTGAGTATCTTATAGATTATTGAATTTGTTCTGGTGAGTAGAATCACTACCTTCAGGCTTTTTGCTGTAAACACGGTCTTTTCAGAGAAAATGCAGTCTTTACATTACAGCCTAGTGATAACTTCACTGGCCACTCCTCAGATGGCTGTTAGAGATCCTTCCTGGGTCATGGCTGCCTAAAATGCATCCAAACATTCAGTGTCTCCTCCCTCTGCATGCAGACACTGAACTTTCCTCATAGACATACATTGATTCAATGTATCTCTATGAGGAGATGCTGATTGGCCAGGGCTGTGTTTGAATCATGCTGGCTCTGCCCCTGATCTGCCTTCTTGTCAGTCTCAGCCAATCCTATGGGGAAGCACTGTGATTGGAGAAGGACACCACTTCTGCTGTGGGCAGGTCTAAAGGAAACAGGGACAAAACCAGCAGCTTCAGGCTTGAATACAAGTATTTTACTATATTTAGGGTGGCTAGATGGTGGTTTTAACCCTATAGGGTTAGGAATAAATGTTTGTGTTCCTGACCCTATAGTGATCCTTTAAACTTGCTAAATGCTTAGTCGACTTCAAGGTCGCTATCTTTAAAAATTATGCAAAGAGGGCTAAATGTAAAAGGAAGCAAAATAGCTTTAAACACAAGGCAAACCTTCCATGCTAATTAAACAATTGCCCGAATAATAAACCCCATTTAAATAAAAATAATACCACACAGAATGCACAGTGTGACAAACTACCATTGAAAACCCTGTGATTTCACCTCTCCTCTGTTATTTGATATTTATTTGGTGATTGGATCTACCGAACACAGACCATCCCCTGGCTCGTTATCTTCAAAGTAAACACAAACTCAAGTGCTGTCTCTGGGCCGCCATTCGTATAACTGAACAACACGTGCACTAAAAAGAAATGGTGGCCATCTTGTCTCCCAAACGCAGGCAGTGGTACTTGCTCGTTGAGTGTCTGGAACTCCAAGCCGGACACTCTACGTCTGTAACTTTTTACTGCCGCCTGCTTCTATTTCTGACAAGCCAGGAGAGCGCTATTCAGTGAAAAGGTATGCACAAACTGGACGAACAATCGCTACCTATGAGCCAGGGGAACCGTTTGGTATCTAATTCGCTTTGGGACTCCCAAAAGTGACCGACTGCTACCACTTTTCTTCTGGAACTATTTTGGGCAGACACCATGTGTGCGGTCAGTTAAAACTTTACCTTGGTGGCAATTCGGCTGTATTTGTGAAATCTGAGTGCAATTTGGACACTTTGGGCGCACAGATCCAGGCTACACTCAATTATCTCCCAGACGCACAGACACCTGGGCATATTTTTCCTATACTTTTGCTAGAGACCCCATGCTGGTGGTCTGAGCATAAAAGTGGGCCATTTGGCAAGAATAAAACATTCCAGTTGTACCCTTCATCTAGTTTCGACTGATGTTTGGGTATGCAAATGACGAAGCAATTGATTTTCTCACAACCTGGTAACAGTGACCGTTACCCAGCAATTGTGGCAGAGTTGCAGAGTCAAACCCCATTTTAGTTCCCCATATCACCCCCAGACAAATGGATTCTGTAAATGTTTCGATGGCACGCTGAAACAGATGCTCAAAACTTTCACAGCCTACTGTCGACACTGGGACATCTCCTGTTTGCCTACTGCAAAGTTCCACAGGGCTCTCTACCTTAAAACTCCTTTACACAAGAAAAGTATGGGGACCCCTGGATCTTATAGGGGAGCACTGGGAGGGTGACACAGGAGAGGGGGGATCCCTATTGTACCCTATGTCACTGACTCTGTTAGGGAGAATGCAGGTGGCCCCACAGGTGAATGCAGAATGCAGGTGTCCCAGCGATGCCAAAAGAGGTGGTATGGTAGAGGTGAGAGATCGGGTCCTAGAAATAGGACTGTGGCAAACCTAGCCACTTCAGATTATGCTGTTATATGTCTACAGGTTGTCCTAGAAAAGCTGGTCCAATTCTGTTAGTTAATGTATTAGTCTATACCTGTAATAAAGAGCATTCGTATGCTAACGGACGAAAGCCGCTAGCATTCATATGGTAGTTTCACGAACAGTGACTTTCCACACTGTTCGTGAAACGAACAAAGTACCGAATGGGAGCCCAAACACAGGGGTTGTGTGGCTCACATTAACCGATTGCAACATTGTAGCAATCGGCTGTTAATTGATTTCGCGGGTGGCCGTCGTTCGGCTACCGACCACGAGGCGGTGGCCATCTTGAATTCTCTGTTTGCCCAGCGGTGTTTGGTCGTCGAGTGCCTGGAACTAAAATCGGCTACTCGACGGCGCAAACACCGCTGGACTTCCAGGCCGTTCGGGAGCGCCAGTCTTTCGGTACTTTCTTCTAAACTATGTATTCGTGACTTTCTGAAAAGTTGGTGGTAAAATGTATTTCGTACGGCATTCGGTTATTTATGCTGGGATCTGAGCGATACTTTCCCAAAGTGTGCGCTCAGACCCCAGCTATCTGCCGAACGGTCATTCGGTACAAGGGCACGAATAAATTATAAGTTACAGATTTTTATGTGAAAAACCGGTTCTGCTGTACGGAGAGATGATCCACTTAACAGGATATTCTAGTAGGAGTATCCCTCTCGTACAGCAGTGCATGGTGGGAGAAATGTCCTGCATGTTCAGTTCCCCAATGTAGTCCCCTACTGTACAACCCCTGTAAAGTCAGTAAGGAAACCCCTTGCATGGGGAACCACATAAATACTGGAGCTGTGAATAAAATCGTCAGTTGACTTCCAGAACTGTGTTTCGTCCGGTTACTGGGAGATTTAGTATATTGCCTTCATTTCCAGCGCTTTACTTGGATTACTTTCTGTACCAGCTGAGATATTGGGATTTAATATTGCAGCTCCGCTACAATATTTTTCTCATTTACCTAAATAATTGATGTAAATAACAGTCAGCATAATTCTCATGTTATCAACTATTAAGAGTACAATTCAGTATGTGTGTGTCTGTATAGTGAGATAAGTGTGTATTTGTGTCTCTGTACATTGAGATAATTGTGTATGTGTGTCTCTGTATATTGAGACGAGTGTGTATGTGTGTCTCTGTATATTGCTGATGAGTGTATATGTGTGTCTCTGTATATTGAGATGACTGTGTATGTGTGTCTCTGTATATTGCTGATGAGTGTATATGTGTGTCTCTGTATATTGAGATTAGCATGGATGTCTCTGTATATTGCGGATGAGTGTGTCTCTGTATATTGTGGTTGAGTGCGTATGTATGTTTCTATATATTGCGGATGAGTGTGTATGTGTGTCTCTGTATAATGCGGCTTAGTGAGTATGTGTGTCTCTGTATATTGAGACTAGTATGGGTGTCTCTGTATATTGCGGATGAGTGTGTATGTGTGTCTCTGTATATTGTGGTTGAGTGTGTATGTGTGTCTCTGTATATTGCAGATTAGTGTGTATGTATGTATGTGCCCATTTCTGTCTGAGTGTACATCTCTGTGCTAATTTGTATGTGTATGTGTCTGTATCTATGTGTGTCTGCATAGGAAGGTTTTTGTCCATGCCCTCGGCATGTGGGATAACCAGCGGAGGGCCTTTTTAAGGAGCAGAGTTTGAGACAGTCTATATGCAGAATCTTTTAAGGATCGGAGGGAGCAGTCAGGGGCGCTAGTGAAAGGACTGGATGCCCAGAGATTTTGGTTTGGCTCAAGCCCCAGATACCTGGCGTTGCCACTCAGCACTAAGAATCTAACATTATTTTAGTTTCAAATTTCTTTATCCTGCAATAGACATTTTATTATTCCTGGCATCGTACCCATGACTTAACGCCCAAATATTTCCAAGAGTGTAAAATATCATAGTACAATATCCAACTTAAAAGTAGTAAATACTCCGCTTTTCATTACAAAATTATTTGACAACATTATTGGAAAGAAAAGTTCCAAATAAATGGATTAGAATGAGGTGGTAGGCACCGTCACTGAGGGCTGAAGACAGACACTTGTCCTGCTGATGTTTGCTCAACTGTGTGGGTTTGGCTGTGGACCCTGTACAGCGTCATCTGTTGGTTGCAAGGATCTTAAAACAGCTAAATGCACTGACTGAATAGCAAGGCTTGTTAATTTGCATATTTAGGTTGATTTGCATATTTAGATTTCTGCAGGCAGGAGAGATAGTTATTATTTTCCCTACCCCTTTATAAATATGTTATGTACTTTATAATGTAAATGTGTATTCTTTTTTTTGTTTTTGTTTTTTCTCTCATTCTTCTGAGACTCGACTTGGGGTATAATCAGGACAATAGGTGCTATGATGGCACTTAATGTGATATCATGGAATGTCCAGGGTTTGAATTCACCACAGAAAAGGGGAGCGGTCTATACATTTCTAAATGAAAAGGATATAGACATTGCCTTTATTCAGGAGACACACTGGATTAATTCCCCAGAGACACTTTGGAAGTTTAAGAAATTCCTGTTGATATTTTCTTCTAATATGGAGGGGAATAAAAAAAAAGAGGCACTGCTATCATAATCTCTAGCAGAATTCATTTTGAAATGATACACCTAACTGGGGATCCAATGGGAAGATATGTGATACTCATTGCAAAAATTAATGGTATTATGTATACTTTGGTCAATATTTATGCACCAAATTTGTGCCCGGGGGACTTTTTGGATAAAACTATGGAAAAGGTTGATGAATTAGCATGTGGTAATATCATAATTGGGGGGGACTTTAATTGTGTATTGGACCCAACACGGGATAAAAGCCATAAAAATGTTAGAGATTACAAATCTGTAAATATCTGTTTCTGATTTTTCTAAATTTCTAGACAGGAATTCTCTGTTTGACTGTTGGAGGACTTTGAATCCTAGTGAGAGAGATTATACCTTTTATTCACATGTCTATCAGATCTATTCTCGAATAGATATGTTTCTGGTGAAAGCTGGGTTCTTAAGTTCTATTATTAAATCCAATATTGGATCTATAGTTGTGTCGGATCATGCACCAGTATTCATTAAGGTTAAGTTAAAAGGTGGTCTTAGACCAAGGACAAGGTGGAGAGTTAACGAAAGACTCTTGAAATCAGAGTGCAACGTTGATTTTTTGTCATCTGAAATTGAAAACTTTTTGATTACTAATGATAACGGGGAAGTTCCTAAGGCAATGGTATGGTGTACCCTTAAAAGTTATATAAGGGGATTATTGATTAAACTTGGTTCTGAATTTAAAAGGAAGAAGGGAGAATCTTTGCAAGACTTAATAATAAAATTGGCAAAAAAGGAACGTCTAAATAAACATATGGTGAATAAAGATTTAATTGAAGAAATAGCTAACGTAAGGGAAATTAACAAAGACAGAATTTATGACATGGTCAATAAAAATATTCCTTAAACAAAGATGGTACCTGTAGCGGAACGCCAATAATAAATCCACGAATTCTGCTGGTTCAGGAAATAATCCACAGTCAAGCGCTGAAACAACAAGGCAATATCCCCAACCTCCCAGTAACCGGACGAGACACAGTTCTGAGAGTCAACTGAAATCCTTTAATTCGGCTGGACAATTTATACAAGTCCCCATGCAAGGGGTTTCCTGAGTCCCTTCCCAGGGGCACTCCCAGAGGGGACTACATGGGGGACTTACATGACAACATATTTCTCCCATCAGGCACTGCTGCACGAGAGGGATCCTTCTCCCAGAACACACCGTTAAGTGGATTATCCCCTCGTGCAGCAGAACCGACAATTTATAGAAAAATCCATAACTGGGTTAATATACGGTGGATTTACACGAATGGACGTTGGGTAGATAGCTGGGGTCTGAGCGCATCATTCGTGAGATTACCGCTCAGATCCCAGCTAAAATAACCGAACGCCGCACGAAAAACCCATTTCTTATAAAACATATAAAAAGGACCGATTGCTTTTAGGGAACAAAATCCCGAATGGCCCGAAACTCCCGAACGTCCTGGAAGCTCAGCGGTGTTCGTGCCGTCGAGTAGCCGTTTTTAGTACCATGCGCTCGACGACCTAACACCGCTGAGGGAACAAAGGATCCAAGATGGCCAACCGCCGCATGGTCGGTAGTCGAACGACGGCCACCCAGGAGGGCCTCTAATTACCGATTGCAACATTGTTGCAATCGGTTAACTAGCGCCACACGCCTCTAAGTGTGTGGGCTATTAGGGGTATTGCGTTCGGTTCACGAACGGCCCTCCAAAGTGCCGTTCGTGAAACGAAAGAAAACCCCCATACAAACCGCCATTTGCATTCGGCGGAAAAGGCAATTACAGGCAATGCAGAGAATACATAAAGCATACACATATAGAGTAAATCACATATCTCCCCAGACCTATAGGCAACCCTTAAAGGCATAGTCTCTAGTTATAATCCAAGTGGCTAGGTTTGCCACAATGCTCCCCCAGAACCAAGCCGGCATACACAGTCTGATCCCAACGGATCGGCTTTGGGATGTCCGGAGGAGCGCTCACAGATCACTTTTCAAGGTCTGTTTGTCTGGATAACCCGTCGGCGTTACCGTTTTGTTTCCCTGGGCGATAATGGATCGTAAAGTCAAAGGGCTGCAGCGCCAAACTCCAGCGCAGCAGCCTGGCATTGTCTCCAGCCACACGGTTTAGCCATACCAACGGGTTGTGATCTGTGAGCAAAGAAAAGGGTTG
This sequence comes from Pelobates cultripes, assembly GCA_933207985.1. Classification (NCBI taxonomy): domain Eukaryota; kingdom Metazoa; phylum Chordata; class Amphibia; order Anura; family Pelobatidae; genus Pelobates; species Pelobates cultripes. The sequence goes on from OW240917.1 coordinate 1,326,985, forward strand.
CCCATAGAGATATGGCTGTAACTTTTTCAGGGCCCACACCACGGCCAGGCATTCTTTTTCTATGGCGGCGTAGCTCACTTCTCGGGGTAACAATTTCCGACTCAAATATGCTACGGGGTGTTCTCCGCCATCTGCTCCGACCTGGCTCAGTACTGCTCCCAATCCAAACATTGAGGCGTCTGTGTGAACAAGAAAACGTTTAGTTGGATCAGGAGCAGCCAGTACAGGGGCATTGGTCAGAGCCGTCTTCAGTTGGTTGAATGCCTGTTCACACTCTGGGGCCCAGATGACCTGCCTGGGCAGGTTTTTCTTCGTTAAGTCAGTCAGGGGTTTGGCCAGGGCACTGTAATTGGGCACAAATTTTCTATAATACCCTGCGGTACCTAAGAAAGCAAGGACTTGGGTTTTGGTCCTAGGGGTAGGCCACTGGGCTACAGCTTCAATCTTTGCGGGCTCAGGCTTCTGTTGCCCGCTACCAACCCGGTGTCCTAAGTATTGTACCTCGGCCATCCCTATGTGGCATTTGCTGGGCTTCAAGGTAAGCCCTGCCTCCCGGATCCGATCTATTACAGCCCCTATATGTTGTAGGTGATCCGACCAGGTCTGACTGTAGATGGCAATATCATCCAGGTATGCACACACATAATCCTGGAACCCGTCCAGTAGCCGATCCACCATCCGCTGGAAGGTCGCGGGGGCGTTCTTCATCCCGAATGGCATGACTCGAAATTGGTACAAGCCAAACGGGGTGACAAACGCCGACTTGGGGATGGCGTCCTCGGCTAGTGGAATTTGCCAGTATCTCTTACAAAGATCTATTGTAGTGATATACTGACCCCTGGCCATCCTATCTAGCAGTTCGTCTAGGCATCGGGTAGGCGTCCGACACGGTTTTGTCGTTCAACCTCCGGTAGTCCACGCAGAACCGAGTGGTACCGTCTTTCTTGGGAACCAGGACTACCGGCGATGCCCAGGGGCTATCCGAGTGTTCGATAACCCCCAACTGCAACATCTCTTCAATCTCCTTCCTCATATGTTCCCGCACGGATTCAGGAATCCGATATGGGGTCTGTCGCATAGGAAGCTGTCCCGGGGTTTCTACTCGGTGAGTGGCTAGTGGAGTGTACCCAGGTAAGTTAGAAAAGGTGGCACCCTTTGTCGCTATCAGTTCTTGTACCTGGATACGCTCTTGAGGACTTAGCCGCTCCCCCAGCTGAACCCCCTGGGAGGGCTCCTTCTGCTCCTCCTGCTCCTCCTGCTCCAACAGATCTGGAAGGGGCAGGTTCTCCTGATCTTCTGAGGCGGGCGTGCAAATAGCTGCCACGTCCTCAGTTCGCTCGTGGTAGGGTTTGAGCATGTTCACATGGAGCATGCGTCTCTTCCCTACTCCGGAGCATGGGCCGATCACATAGGTGGTATCGCATCTCTGCTCTACCACCTGGTATGGGCCCTGCCAGACGGCCTGTAGTTTATCGGTGCGGACCGGTTTGAGGATTAACACCTTTTGTCCCACTTGAAAACTACGGTCTCTGGCCCCTCTGTCATACCAACGACGCTGTCGTTGCTGGGCGGCCTGGAGGTTGGTGCGCACTGCCTGGGTCAATTCCTCCAGGCGATCCCGGAACGCCAGCACGTATGGTACAATAGGGGTCCCATCTGCGCTACTCTCTCCCTCCCAATGCTCTCTAATGAGATCCAACGGTCCCCGGACCCTTCTCCCAAACAACAGTTCAAATGGGGAGAAACCGGTAGACTCTTGGGGTACCTCTCTGTAAGCGAACAACAGATGGGGAAGGAATCGTTCCCAGTCCTTATGGGTCTCTCCGAATGTCCGGAGCATCTGTTTTAGGATACCGTTGAACCTCTCACATAATCCATTGGATTGCGGGTGGTAGGCTGAGTTAATGATTGGCTTAATGCCACATATCCTCCATAACTGCTGAGTAACCTCAGCCGTGAATTGGGTCCCCCTATCGGAGACCATTTCCTGTGGGAACCCTACTCGGGAGAATATTTTCATCAGGGCTTCGGCTACGGTCTCAGCGTGGATATTGGTTAAGGCAATCGCCTCGGGGTACCGGGTGGCGTAGTCCACCACGGTCAGTATATACCGTTTCCCAGAGGGGCTGGGTTTCGGTAGTGGCCCCACTATATCTACCGCTACCCGGCTGAACGGTTCCTCAATTATGGGTAGGGGACATAGTTTTGCCTTGTGGCGATCCCCCCTCTTGCCTACCCTCTGACACACATCACAGGAGGTACAATATTGTCTCACGTCTTTAGAAATCCCGGGCCAAAAGAAAGCGTGCGTTAAGCGATACCGGGTCCGGGTCATCCCTAAATGGCCGGACAGAGGGATGTCATGGGCTATTCTAAGTAACTCATGCCTATACTTCTGGGGTACTACCAGCTGCTTGGTTTGGAGCGTCACAGAGTTGCCTATTGCCCTTTCCGCCACCCGGTACAGTAACTTATTTTCCCAAACGTACCGTTCTCCCTCCCGCCCCACCTGGTCCGTGTCTACCCTATCTCTGTACACCTGCAGTGTGGGGTCTGTCTGAACCTCGGCTTCAAAAGTGGTTGGGGTGTCCCAGGTCATATTTGTCAAGGGGGGGTCATGGTTTCTTGCCTGAGCCTCAGAGTGTGCTGGTGATGCCGTGGTGCGAGCCTGTTGCCGTGTAGTTACCGGGTGAGCCTCTTGTGAAGGAGCCTGGGGTAGGAAAGCGGAAGTCATCTGGCCCAAGTCATTCCCCAAGACAACATCTGCCGGTAACTTCTTCATTATGGCCACTTCGACAACCCCCTCCCCAGCACCCCAGTTCAAATGCACCTTGGCAGTGGGTAACCGGTACATGGCTCCCCCTGCTACCCGGACAGCCACTGATCCGCCAGTGTGGGCCGCATCTGGAACTAAATGTGGTGCCACTAAGGTCAAAGTGGCTCCCGAGTCCCTCAGCCCTTGTACTTCTTTCCCCCCCACAAACACAACTTGGCTGTGATGCTGCCTGTTGTCCGTGGCTTGCCCAGACATCACTTCATATAGAACCCCCAACGGTTCCTCGGTTTGCAGACTTGTCAGCTCCGATTGGTCAGGTTCCATGTGGTAAAAATGGGCCGCCGCCCTCGGAGCGGAGTTCTGCCGTACCTGGTTCCACGCCTGCCTGCTCCGATTCTGGGTGCACTCTCGGGACATATGTCCCCACTGCCGGCAGGTATGGCATTGGATGTTGGCTCTGCCATTGTAGCGGGATGGTGGTGGGGGGTTCCCTGGTGCTGGCCTGAATGGGGTTGGCAGGTGTGGAGATGGTCGGGTGATGTTGCACTGGCGGTCTCAGAGGGCCCCTGTGGGTGAGCCCATGGTGCCTCTGAGCATCAAAGTGTTCATCTGCCAGTCGGGCGGCTGCTGTGAGGGTGAGAGGTTTTCTGTCCCTCACCCACTCTTGTGCTTCTGGTGACAGGCCGTTAAAGAACTGCTCCAGCAGAATGAGTTGGCGCAGTCCCTCCATGGTGGTGGCTTGGCTTGCCTGAATCCACCCTTGTGAGGCTTGGTCAAACTTATGCGCCCACTCTGCATGTGAATCTCTTTCGGGCTTTTTCAATCCCCAAAATTTCCGCCGGTATGCCTCTGGGGTTATGGCATACCTTTCTAGAATCGCCCTTTTTACTTTAAAATAGTCCTTGCTGTCTTCTCTGGGTACAGCGCGATAAGCCTCTGCTGCTCGTCCTGCCAACTTGCCTGCCAGAAGGGGTACCCACATCGCCTGCTCCAGATCGTGTAGGTCGCATAACCGCTCGAAATCCTGCAGGTATCCGTCTATCTCATCCTTCTCCTCGCAGAACGCTTTAAATGCCTGGTATGGTATTTTCTGCTTTACTGGAGTGCAGAATGAGTTGGCGAGGGATTCTGCCCTGGAGGGTGCCCCCGGAGGTTGCTGTGCCATAATGAAGTCCTGGACGTCTGCCATCAGTACGGTCAATATGTCCAGGGGTACTGGCTGGGGTACAAATTCTAACCGGGTCCTCAGTTCCCTCTGATACGGTGTTTCCTCCCTGGCTGGTGGGGGTGGACTGCTGTGCGCTTGGTCGCCTTCCATCAGCTCCGCAATGAGTACTGCTTTAGATTTGTTGCTAGCGCTTTTCCCTCTAGCCTCCAGCAGTTCCTTTAGCGTCTGCCTCTTCAACGCCGTGTAGTCCATCCCCATTCACTGATCGCTTTCGTCTGCTTGTTTCATACGAATTGCCTTTCCCTTTTTCCGTTTCTTTCATTCGAATGCACTGTATTCGGCTGTAGAGTTGGATCCCACTGCTAACACCAATTGTAGCGGAACGCCAATAATAAATCCACGAATTCCGCTGGTTCAGGAAATAATCCACAGTCAAGCGCTGAAACAACAAGGCAATATCCCCAACCTCCCAGTAACCGGACGAGACACAGTTCTGAGAGTCAACTGAAATCCTTTAATTCGGCTGGACAATTTATACAAGTCCCCATGCAAGGGGTTTCCTGAGTCCCTTCCCAGGGGCACTCCCAGAGGGGACTACATGGGGGACTTACATGACAACATATTTCTCCCATCAGGCACTGCTGCACGAGAGGGATCCTCCTCCCAGAACACACCGTTAAGTGGATTATCCCCTCGTGCAGCAGAACCGACAATTTATACAAAAATCCATAACTGGGTTAATATACGGTGGATTTACACGAATGGACATTCGGTAGATAGCTGGGGTCTGAGCGCATCATTCGTGAGATTACCGCTCAGATCCCAGCTAAAATAACCGAACGCCGCACGAAAAACACATTTCTTATAAAACATATAAAAAGGACGATTGCTTTCAGGGAACAAAATCCCGAATGGCCCGAAACTCCCGAACGTCCTGGAAGCTCTGCGGTGTTCGTGCCGTCGAGTAGCCGTTTTTAGTACCATGCGCTCGACGACCTAACACTGCTGAGGGAACAAAGGATCCAAGATGGCCAACCGCCGCATGGTCGGTAGTCGAATGACGGCCACCCAGGAGAGCCTCTAATTACCGATTGCAACATTGTTGCAATCGGTTAACTAGCGCCACACGCCTCTAAGTGTGTGGGCTATTAGGGGTATTGCGTTTGGTTCACGAACGGCCCTCCAAAGTGCCGTTCGTGAAACGAAAGAAAACCCCCATACAAACCGCCATTTGCATTCGGCGGAAAAGGCAATTACAGGCAATGCAGAGAATACATAAAGCATACACATATAGAGTAAAGCACATATCTCCCCAGACCTATAGGCAACCCTTAAAGGCATAGTCTCTAGTTATAATCCAAGTGGCTAGGTTTGCCACAGTACCATAATAATAATAAAATAAATAAAGACCTTTCTAATAAAAGCAAAAATAACCTTAAAGATAAATCTTTAAAAAAAAATCGTTTTAGGCGATAAACATTTAACGACACCAAATGACATTGTAAATGCATTTGCGGAATTTTATAAATCCTTATATAACTTAGAGGAGGTAGGGAAGAGTAGAGAAGAAATGGATACATTTTTGAGTAACCTTAAACTACCAAAAATTAATCAAAGGAAGTTGGAAATGCTGAACGCTCCATTCTTATTATCAGAAGTAATCGAAGCAATAGATAAGTTAAAATTGAATAAGGCTCCGGGCCTAGATGGTTTTTCAACAATGTTCTATAAAACCTTTTCTAGATTTATTTCCCCTATCCTTTTAGAGATGTTTACGAAGGTATCCGCGGATACCCCCTTCCCCAATGAGATGCTGTAATGGCACCCCCAGGCATAAAAGGGTTAAACCGCCATTTAGTAGATCTTCCCTTCCAGAGACACAGGCACAGCTACTGCAGAACACTAATCCGCCAAACAGGAAACCATACGAATGCTGTAAACAGCCGAATAGGAAAAACCAAATGAATAGGTTTACACTCCTAGCAGTCAAACAGGAACAGCATACAATAAATCCCCCCAAGAACGAGACAAAGCTCTGTGTTGAGGGTCAAGCAGTGAACAGGCAGAGCTGTGGGTTTATTGTTCTTATATACACATTACACAGGGTTTTGGAACACAACCAATAAACACATACAATACACTCAGACACTCCCACACAAAATCCTCCCCTCTGCCTGTGATTCAATTACCTTACACAATGGGTAATGTAATCATAACAAGCAGAGAAATACAATTTTTCCACATTATTCATAACTTGAAAAGTATGCATCACATTCACATATAACTTACATTTTCAGAATCAGCATACTCCAAATACAAACATACGTACAAATCATCCAAATTGGTCCAGTGGTTCAAAAGATAGATCGTAGTCCTTTGTGACTATGGATTTTCTGCCCAAAACCAGTTCCACAGAGTCTTCTATCCTGGAGATAATTGGGAAGTAATCCAATTATCTCCACGGACAGAGGCAAAACTCCATTAAGCACATGGCAGTAAAAAGACAGTAAAATACAATAAAATAAACAAGGTTACATTTATTACATCAAATACAGACATGCAACATATCCCCAGATAGCTTAGGTCTGAGCGCACATTATTACTGAATGGCTCTCAGACCACACATATACAGTTCAATTGCCCTGGAGCCAAAGTATTTTATTACACGAATAGGCTCCATGGCATAGCTATCTGGGTTAAATGAGTTCATTCAGTAAATCTGAGAATCTACCGAACGCCAGAGTAGAAATACATGCATAGACCTTTCTGCATAGGAAAATAAAGTATTTAAATGCCGGTCCATAGTCAAAAGACAGCAGGCAGGCAACCAGGCTCCTCCAATGCACAGTGGCGAGATTGGTCTTGTCACACTACCTATATGGAATAGGGCACATGCTGGATCTAAATCCCATGTTTTATTTAATCCCATTGGGATTGAATCTTACTAAATCCCCCCATATGTGGACTAGTGACCCTTTTTCTCCCATACATCTGCAACACATCACACTTTCATTAAGGGAAATCTTACTTAATCTTTCTGGACTTAGGTACCACCTGAAAGTTATTTTAAGTAAGTTTCTAACACGTTGATTGATCTAATCCATATTCCTTTTTATATCTTTAAATCCAATTCATTAATCAATTTCTTTATGGTTAGATATGATTTATAATTAACCTTTTCATCCACAATATTCATAATCAATCTACTAGTTTTTCTTTTTTGTTTTCCCAAAAAGTATCTTTAATTTTATTATCCTCTCTATAATGATTTTTTTTGGATATTTCTTTCTTTATATAATATTTTATCCTTATAATTATAAAATTCATTTGATGGAATGTCATATGTATTTTAAATTATATCAAACTATTTTACCTTGCAGTTTTCAATCAGCTGATAAATATGAACTATTCATTTTTCTTCTAAATTTTTTTGTTTGATATTACCCATCTGATTTCCAAAATTATCAATGGGATAAGCATATTCAAATCCCGTGTAGTGAAATACTTATAATGTCGATCTGTCCGTGCTCAGATCCCTCACTATAGGATTCTGACATGTTTTGTCATTAATGATGTATTCTCTATGCCTAGCCCTTGATAACACCCATCTATTCTAAACCATTCGGAAATATGAAATTGCATCATAGATATTATTTACGTCAGGGAGACTCCTAAACCTCTGTTTCTTTCTGCTGTAAATGTCATGTTTACTGATATCCTTGTTTTCTTATGATTCCATATAAAGTTGTTAAACAATTTCTGAAAATCCAATAGAACATTTTCTTCTACTTTCAAAGGGCTAGGTCTAAATAAAAAGGTTAATTTTGGTAGAACATATCTGATTACATTTATTTTAGCTATCCAAGATAATATTACTGTTTTCCACCCATTAAGTTTGTTTTTAACTTCCTTTAATAATATAATATAATTTGAATTCATAATGGATTTTTTTCAAATATGAGATTTTTATCCCTAAATAGTTGAGTGTGTTATCTAACCATTGCAATTTATATTTCTCTTTTAGATTAGTTTTTTCTTCAGAACTTAAATTCCATGTTAATGTCTATAAAAGGATAATTCAGAGTATGTTTTGATCTCATTCAGCAATGCTTCAATTGATCTCTCTGGATCCCTCAATGTAAGTAAAACACCATCGGCAAACGTTGATATTTTAGGGCAAATGGTTCCAATGATAAAGCATATAACACAGGGGCCAAAGGACATCCCTGACGGGTGCCATTGAAATGTCTAAATCCTTATGATCTAATACCCGATCCCATTATACGTGCAGTTGGGTCTCTGTAAAGTAGCCAAACTGCATCCATAAAAAAAAATCTTTAAATCCAAATTTTCTCAAGGTTTCTTCCAAATACATCCAGCCGATCCTGTCAAAGGCCTTCTCTGCATTGAATGACAGGGTCAGCATGGATTTGCCTGAGTTTTTAGCCATTAACATTAAAGTGATATGTTTCCTCAGATTATATTCTGATGACCTTCCTGGACTGAAACCTGTCTGATCTCCACTTATTAGTCTAGATAGAACCTTTTTTAATTGATTAGCCCATAGTGTTAATTAGATATTTGTATCAAAATTAATGAGTGAAATTGGTCTATAGTTTTAATAATGCTTTATCGTTTCCTACTTTCAAAATAGGAATAATATTTGCCATTACCATTTCACTCGGAATTTGGTTATTCCTTATCATATCATCAAACATTAAAGCTGGGCGACTAGAGAGACCTTCACCAAAGACTTTCTAAAACCAATCTGAAAGACGGTCAGGACCTGGTGCCTTGTTTTTCTTTAGATCTTTTATAACATTTATAATCTCCCTAGAGGTCAATGGGGCATTTAAAATATCTAAATCAATTTTATCAAGATTTGTCAGTTTTATTTTTCCTAGATATTCTTCAATTTTAATTCTCATTTGGCTTTGATTCATATTAAACCCTTCTTCTAAATGGTGTAAATTTTTATAAAGATTTTGAAAGGCACAAGCAATCTCATTTGGATCCATAATTATTTTGCCTTTTTCTATAATTTTTATTGATTCTATTTTTTTTTTGTAGTATCAACCTATTGGTCAAGAGTTTGTTTGTTCTATCCCGCTGAGTATACCACTGTTGTTTTAAATTAAGTAAGTGTGAGTTATTCCTATCTATAGCTTTATTTTTATTTCATTCTAATTATTTCTTAACTATTTGTTTCCCTAGGATTTTGTAGGATGATACACTTCTGATTGGGCTAATTTAATATGCAATTGTGGATATGATAAACCTTTTTTATCCTGTATGCTCCTATTTTTATCATGTGATCTCTTATAACTCCCTTAAAGGCACACCGGAAGGTCCCTTTTAAAGTCTGGGGATTCATATTTTCTTTAAAAAAATGATTTATCTCTTTAGCTATTCTCTCTCTATTTTTCTCTTGTTTTAGAAACGATTCATTGAGTCTCCATTCTCGATGGATTTTATTCTTATTTGGTTTAAGTTTTAAGAAGACTGGTGCATGGTCAGACCAAGTTGGAATATCTATTTTACAGGTAATTTCTTCATAAAAGAGATTATTTTTGGTTTAAAATAGGTCTATCTTTGAATACGAATGATGAGGAATTGAATAAAAAGTATAATCTTTTGCTTTGCAAAGAGTTCTCATTGAGCTGCATTGGGAAATCTGTGATTGGACAGCCAAAGAAAGTCTGGGCGAGGTTAGAGGGGGAGGGCTTGCAATGGTCAGACAAGAGATATGTAGCTTTTACAAACTGTTTACATATATAGCCCCAATGAAAAAAAATGCTTAATTAAATGCATGCATGCTTTAATTTGGCTTGTATCTACTAAACAGTGCTTTTAAACATTATTTTGTATTTGGGCTGTGGAGTGTCCCTTTAAGAAGCTTGACAGCAGACACACACAGTGCAGGGACTGGTGGATACATTGTCAGCAGACACACAGTGCTGGGACCGGGGATAGATTGTCAACAGACACACACAGTGCTGGGATCGATGGATACATTGTCAGCAGATACACACAGTGCTGGGATCGGGGATACATTGTCAGCAGACACACAGTGCTGGGACCGGGGATAGATTGTCAACAGACACACACAGTGCTGGGACTGGGGGATACATTGTCAGCAGATACACACAGTGCTGGGACTGGGGGATACATTGTCAGCAGACACACACAGTGCTGGGAGTGGTGGATACATTGTCAGCAGATACACACAGTGCTGGGACTGGGGGATACATTGTCAGCAGACACACACAGTGCTGGGACTGGGGGATACATTGTCAGCAGATACACACAGTGCTGGGCTCAGGGATACATTGTCAGCAGACACACACAGTGCTGGGCTCAGGGATACATTGTCAGCAGACACACACAGTGCTGGGCTCAGGGATACATTGTCAGCAGATACACACAGTACTGGTAACGGGGATACATTGTCAGCAGACACACACAGTGCTGGGACCGGGGGATACATTGTCAGCAGATACACACAGTACTGGGAACGGGGATACATTGTCAGCAGACACACACAGTGCTGGGATCGGGGATACATTGTAAGCAGATACACACAGTGCTGGGACTGGGGGATACATTGTCAGCAGATACACACAGTACTGGGAACGGGGACACATTGTCAGCAGACACACACAGTGCTGGGATCGGGGATATATTGTCAGCAGACACACAGTGCTGGGACCGGGGATACATTGTCAACAGACACACACAGTGCTGGGACTGGGGGATACATTGTCAGCAGACACACATAGTGCTGGGACCAGGGATATATTGTCAGCAGACACACAGTGCTGGGACCAGGGATATATTGTCAGCAGACACACAGTACTGGGAACGGGGATACATTGTCAGCAGACACACACAGTGCTGGGACCGGTGGATACATTGTAAGCAGACACACACAGTACTGGGTCCAGTGGATACATTGTCAGCAGACACAAACTGTGCTGGGACTGGTTAATACATTGTTAACAGACACACACACAGTGCTGGGACTGGTTAATACATTGTCAGCTGACACTGAGTGCTGGGACCGGTGGATACATTGTAAGCAGACACGGAGTGTGGTGACAGGGGATACATTGTCAGCAGACACACACAGTGCAGGGACCGGTGGATACATTGTCAGCAGACACACAAAGTGCTGGGACCGGTGGATACATTGTCAGCAGACACAGAGTGCAGGGACAGGGAATACATTGTCAGCAGACACACACAGTGCTGGGGCCGGTGGATACATTGTCAGCAGACACACACAGTGCTGGTACCGGGGATACATTGTCAGCAGACACACACAGTGCTGGGAGTGGTGGATACATTGTTAGTAGACACACAGTGCTGGGACTGGTTAATACATTGTTAGCAGACACACACAGTGCTGTGAATGGTGGATACATTGTCAGCTGACACACAGTGCTGGGACCGGTGGGTACATTGTCAGCAGACACACACACAGTGCTGGGACCAGTGGATACATTGTCAGCAGACACACAGTGCTGGGTCCAGTGGATACATTGTCAGCAGACACACACAGTGCTGGGACTGGTGGATACACTGTCACTAGACTAACACAGTGCTGTGACCGGGGATACATCGTCAGCAGACACACACAGTGCTGGGACCGGGGATATATTGTCAGCAGACACACACAGTGCTGTGGCCCGTGGATACATTGTCAGCAGACACACACAGTGCTGGGACCGGGGATATATTGTCAGCAGACACACAGTACTGGGGCCGGTGGATACATTGTCAGCAGACACACATAGTGCTGGGACCAGGGATATATTGTCAGCAGACACACAGTGCTGGGACAGGTGGATACATTGTCAGCAGACACACACAGTGCTGGGGCCGGTGGATACATTGTCAGCAGACACACATAGTGCTGGGACCAGGGATATATTGTCAGCAGACACACAGTGCTGGGACCAGGGATATATTGTCAGCAGACACACAGTGCTGGGACCGGTGGATACATTGTCAGCAGACACACACAGTGCTGGGACTGGGGATATATTGTCAGCAGACAGACACAGTGCTGGGACCGATGGATACACTGTAAGCAGACACACATAGTGCTTGGATCGGGGATAAATTGTCAGCAGACACACACAGTGCTGGGATCGGGGATAAATTGTCAGCAGACACACACAGTGATGGATACATTGTCAACGGACACACACAGTGCTGTGAATGGTGGATGCATTGTCACAGACACACACAGTGTGTGAATGGTGGATACATTGTCAGCAGACACACACAGTGCTAGGACCGGGGATATATTGTCATCAGACACACACAGTGCTGTGGCCGGTGGATACATTGTCGGTAGACACACACAGTGCTGGGAGCGGGGATATATTGTCAGCAGACACACAGTGCTGGGACCAATGGATACATTGTTAGCAGACACACACACAGTGCTGTTAATGGTTGATACATTGTCAGCAGACACACAGAGTGCTGGGACCGGGGACATATTCTCAGCAGACAGACACAGTGCTGGGACCAATGGATACACTGTAAGCAGACACACAGAGTGCTGGGAGCGGGGATAAATTGTCAGCAGACACACACAGTGCTGGGACTGGGGATACATTGTCAACGGACACACACAGTGCTGGGACTGGGGGATACATTGTCAGCAGATACACACAGTACTGAGAACGGGGATACATTGTCAGCAGACACAAACAGTGCTGGTACCGGTGGATACATTGTAAGCAGACAAACGCAGTGCTGGGTCCAGTGCTGGGACTGTGGGATACATTGTCAGCAGATACACACAGTACTGAGAACAGGGATACATTGTCAGCAGACACAAACAGTGCTGAGAACGGGGATACATTGTCAGCAGACACAAACAGTGCTGAGAACGGGGATACATTGTCAGCAGACACAAACAGTGCTGGTACCGGTGGATACATTGTAAGCAGACTCACACAGTGCTGGGTCCAGTGGTTACATTGTCAGCATACACAAACAGTGCTGAGACTTGTTAATACATTGTCATTAGACACTCACAGTGCTGGGACTGGTTAATACATTGTCAGCTGACACACAGTGCTGGGACCGGTGGATACATTGTCAGCAGACACACACAATGCTGGGACTGGATCGAATTGCGATGGATTTACAGGGCTTTCAGCAACCGTTCGGCATAAATCTGTCCAGAATTAATTCCATGGCTGTTAGCTATCAAGGTCGGTCTAGTTTGTGAGTTTTTAATGTACCAAACGACGCTGCATTCATATGAACAGAAACAAAGGGATGGAAGTTTGGAAGTCCCAGTGGTGTTCATGTGAAACAGTGACAGAAAACAGTTCCATGCATTCGACGACAAAACACAGCGGGGCGTTCAACAGTTTAAGATGGCCGCCGCTACATGTTCATTCATACGAACGACGACCACCCAGCCGTTCACCAATTAGTTGCGGTTAACCACAGCTTCTGGGAGGTTGACAGGCTGCACACTCCCATTGCATGTGGTCTGGCTGTTCGTTAGTTTATTCGGTACAATAAAAGGGAATAAATAGGGCAAAAATGTGCGAATGGCAGGGGTTTTGTCACACCTGCCATGAGTTCTAGACAAGATAAGCTAAAACTAGGAAAGGAAGGTCAAACACAAATAATGGGACACTAGCACCAAATTCACTTCATCTTAGTGATAAAGTGAGATTTTGAACATTGCTGCCATAACTAGTGTTGGAATGGGGGTTCCCCCTGGTCTCCTGTTGGGGAAACTGGTTAATGTTAGAGTCTCACCTGGTTGATGTAGGCAGACGCAGGCAACGGGAATTGGATTCCATTTATTGTTAGGACAATATCTGGCAGAGAACCAACAGAATCACAGCTCACACTATACTGGAATAAAGAGAGAGAAACACATTAAACACTGCTGTCCTTGTTTTCTGAAACAGAATTGCTCAGAACTTATTTAGCCAATTTTGCAACAAACTAGGATAAAATTCCTTCTTGACCCTAGAATGGTAGTCAGATATCTCTGTGGATCACAAAGCTATTAACCCACTAATTACAAATGTATATCCCTGTGTATTATGTTTTTGCAAGTATTTATCTAATTTCTGTTTAAACAGCTATATAGAGTCTGCCTCTTCTGGCAGAGAATTCAATATCCTTATTGCTCTTACCGTAAAAAAACATTATCTTTGCCTTAGACTAAATCTCCTTTGTTCCAGTCTAAATATATGAACTTGTGTTCTATGTATAGCCCTGTTTAAGAACAGATTTCCAGATAATGGTTTGTTTCGGCCCCGGATATATTTGTATAATGTTATCATATCCTCTCTGAGACGCCGTTTATCCAAATTAAAGAGATTTAAATTTGTTAACCTTTCTTCGTAACCAAAATGCTCCATTCCTTTGATTAATTTATTTTGTACCCCTTCTCTGCACTGTTTTCTAGGGCCATTATATCCTTCTTTAGAACTGGTACCCAAAATTGCACAGCATATTCAAGGTGGATTGACATTGCATATTGCTGCCTAATTTGTTGTCTATAACAATTCCCAAATCCGTCTTGTGTGTGGTTATCCCTAATTCACTACCATTTACAGTTTAAGTTGCTTGTTTATTCTTTACCCCAAAGTGCATAACTTTGCCTTTTCATACATTATACAAATATCCCAACCAATAGTTGATTTCACTTCTTTTGCCCCAAGCAGATATTTACCCATAAAGCTTCCAAATGTTCCTCGTCACATTCTACTTGCTTAAGATTTGGCTTTAACTCATGGTTGACATACACACATACCCCACCACCTTCCCTGTTTTTCCTATCCTTCTTAAATAACATGCACCCATTTAAGTTAACTTCCCAGTCATGTGTCTCATCCCACCATGTTTCTGTTATGCCTATTATGTCATATTGTTTAGTGTCTGCTATTGCCTCTAGTTGCCCCATTTTGTTATTTAGATTCCTGTGATAATAATATTCAATTTTAATTAAGAATGATTGATTGATCACTATTGAGCAAATTCAGCAGGGGTTCAGGAAATTCCTGGAAGTCTCTTTTGACCGACTGCACACATGGTTTCATGCCCAAAACAGTTCTAGAGAATTAGACTGTGCAGCCGGTCTAGTTAAAACAGTCAAAGTACCGTTCAAATTACCAAACGGAATGGTGAATGGCCCCTTGTTCGGGACTTCAATGTACTGAACGCCGCTGTGTTTGTATGAAAAAGAAATGAATTGCTGGAAGTCTGGAAGTCCCAGCGGTGTTCGTGCGAGTGAGTGTCCGAAAACAGTTCCACCGCTGGCCGTTCGACAGTTTAAGATGGGAGCCACCACGTGTTTGTGCATACGAATGCCGACCACCCAGCCATTTGTCAATTAAGCTGCGGTTAACCACAGCTTCTGGGAGGTTAACAAGCAGCACACTCCACTTGCCGGTGGTCCGGCTGTTCGACAGTTTGTTCAGTAAACAAACACCATAAGCATAATCCATTCGGTAGCCCCATAGCAGGAAAAAAGGCACGAACAGTGTTTGTAGTTTCAAGTTCACCACAGGGCCATAGGCACAGGGCAAGAAGCTAGCAAACAGGCCCCTCCAAAAAACAGTGGCGAGGTATTGCTGCTATCCCTGTATTAAAGTAAATTCTTTTTGATATTATTCACGTCTCTGACATCTGTGGAGGAATAAAAGCTATAGGATCCAGATTCCATTGCAGCAATGTTACGTAGGATATCTTTATATAAATGGTAGAACTTGTTTGGGAACAGTATTGGGAATGCATAGTGTATTTGTTACTATTATGTTTTACACATAGGGCTATGATCTGAAGTGATGATGTCACTTCCGGTCTTGGTTCTCTGTGGCATGACTGATGGCCATCAGCTGTAAGTAATTTGTATATGTGTATATAATGGGTTCCTGGATGATGCTATGATAAAGGCTACCAGGAGGAGCCGAAATGTTGGGGGATTGTTTGTGACTCGTGTTTCTGCCCATATAGGCTTGTGGAATTTGGTAAATATCATTGTTTAGTTTTTTAGCCTATTTGGTCACTGTTATATTGTTACATTTTTGTATGTATGGCTTGGATTTGTATTACAATAAATATATATAGATAGATACTGTTGTATCAGTTGGTGTGCATTCCTTTCTTTTCGAGTATTTACTTTATTGGTATTGGAGGGAGTACCTTTCTGGAATAGCACCCATAATTGTGGTGGTGATTATATTAAGTGTCTCTCCACATGTTACATTTTGTATGACGTAGAGAGAAGCTGTGACAGAACCATCTGTCTGCTGGATTTTTGCCCGTTCGTCTGTTTGTCCCCGTTCGTATGAATGGCTGGTTTCTATAGCCCAGCCATTCGAATGACTCTTTTTCCCGAACAAAACCGCCGAACGAACGGCCACCCAAGTGAGGAGTGTGCTGCAGGTTAACGAAGTGATCACCATTATAACATTGTGGTTAACCGCAGACACTTCTCAATTAAACCGAACTCAGGGTGGTCGTCGTTCGTATGTCGACCACGAGGCAGCGGCCATTTTAAATCATGCGAACGCTCAGCGGTGTTTGGCTCTATTTCTATGGAACGGAAAACGGACACTTTTTCTGTCGAACACCGCTGAAACAAGGGAACGCCTGGCTGCCTCCACGAAAGCATGCGAACATCGGCCGTTCGGGAGATTGAGAACACACCAAAGACTTAACCCAGATAGCACACCCATGGAGTCATTCGTGTACCGAAGGACTGTAAGAACTTTGACTCCATGGCGATTGAACTATGTGTGTGGGATCTGAGCGCTATTCGCCAATAATATGCACTCAGACCCAGGCTATCTGGGGACATGTAATACGAATGGGAAATGTTCAGTTTTCATGTAGTTATGCATTTTTGTGTCTTTTATTATTTCATGTTTAAGATGGCGACTGTCCTTGTCCTGGAGTTAATTGACTGAACTTGGTAATTAACTCCAGGACAGAGGGGAGGGAATCAGAATGCACTGTGGGTAAAATATGTGACTGTGTGTCAGAAATGTCCTTCTATCTGTCTGTAATTTAAGTCTTCCATTTGGTCCCCTAGGGGAGTGTCCACCAGGTGGGAGACCTGCATAAATACGGGCAGGTAGCCCACAGTAAACCCAGATCTTATTTGACCCTCAATGCGGAGCTTCTGTCTCGTTATTGGGGGGATTTCTTCTTCACGTTTAGAGACTGCTGGATGGAACGAAAGCCGCTTTGGGGATATTATTGTTCGACGGTTCCTAGCAGTTCGTATATTGCCGTTCGGGAGTTTGGAGCCGTTCGTGGATTTCGATCGGGAGATTGCCGCTTCCCCTGCATTTGGTTCGTGGGTTACAGAGTAAGCGAACAGAGACTGTACTGCAGCCGGGGAAGGTTTACTAAACGGCGGTTTGGCTTAAAGACACGGGAGGTGTCTTAACAGAAGCCAACATAGCCAAAGCCTGCTATACGTGGCTCTGGGAAGAGTGAGTGACCCATTACCTCTGTGTACTTAAATATCTGTATATATACAGTATTATGCTATGTAAGCTATTTATATCTTGCAGATAAACCAGGTTTTCCCTGACATAAATAAGTATAACTCACTGTGTATTTGGTGTTCACTATTACGCACCCTGTACTTTGTACTATCTTGTGTTATTTTATATGGAGTCTTGTGAGTGACTATAGACACTAGGGTTGCTGCGTTCTCACGTTTACTACCAGCGCCAATCCACCCAAATTCCATTGTGTTTATCTTTGGTTTCTTACACTCGCGCACACCTGCCACAGCCACAGAGGTATGGACCTTGGAAGGGTACATCCAGACATGTTTACATGTAGCAAGATGTGCAAGAGTCAAACCTTCCTTCTATTAAAAAAATAAATAAACAAATTAAAGTTGAAGAAACTTAAGCTCTTAAACAATTACAAAGGGCTTTTACAAAACAATTACAAAGATGAAGGAATAGTTATTAAGCCTGCAGATATGGGTGGTGGTGGGTTAGTGTGGCAAACCTAGCCACTTACAGAATGTCCTTGTATATCTCTTGCTATTACTGCATTGCTGTTCCTATCTGTGGCCAAACCAGCCACTTAGTGTAACCCCCCATGAATGTAATATGATGTAAAGTGTATTCCTGTGTACTGCTTGGTATCTCCTAAGGCAGGAGATGGCTATCTGTAACGCAACCCCCTCCTGCCTGGGACTAAAGGAAGTATATGGTGTGGAATGCAGACCCCCCTGCGGAGGTCTCTGTTTAAAGGAAACTGTAATCATAAAAGAGTTTGACTCAGCCTGGTGAGATGCCAGTGTTTTAACCTCCAAGCTATGTGTCTTCTAGTTCTTAGGAGAAAAGGATTGTAACTACGCTACCTGCATTTTACCTGCATTTTACCTGCTTCATCCTGTCTACCAGCGGGGATACCGTGGATAATACCACTACTCCGCTACAGTTAGTACTACTGAATGCCAATGAGTATATATGTAAGTCCCAAAGACTTATTAGGAGACAAAATAACATGCAACATTAAAAAGGACCCAACAGCTGAAATTAAAATTCATGTTTTAATGGAAGGACAGGTCAAGGGAATCCTTACAGATAAGTAATTTAAATTATTTGAATTTCAGGTTCCCAAGATCCCAGTGTGTTATTACTTACCTAAGGTCCATAAGGACCCAAACAACCCCCCAGGTAGAACATTTCTGCCATTAATTCAGTATCATTGACAAACATGTACAACAAGTAGCACAAAAGATCTCCAGCTACCTTATGGACACAGTGCATATACTACAAACCCTGAGGGATGTGGGAAGGAGCTACTTAGTAACAGCAGATGTCATTTCACATGCAGGAGAAGCTTTCCTTTCAGGATTTACAGGGTGTCTGTACTATACACTGGCTTTTCTCTTTTATCTCATACATCCTGCATATGTTACTATTTTGGACCCATGCAAGGTATATTGCAAGAGGGGAAGTGTCACATTCACCAATGGTACTCAGGTCAGTCTGCAGTGGTTATAGTGCCTGTGGCTGCTGCACGCCAGTCTGCATCCTCTGTACCTCGATTCACAGCCAGGAAACTCAGAGTGATTGCTCCAGCATTCCAAGATGGCAGCCGCTGAATGAGGAGACTGGTATGCAGGTCAGAGATTGGAGGAGGTGTGTCTGAGGGGCGGAGCTAGGACAATGATGCATCCAAGATGGGGCTGTACCCTCGTACAGGTGAGACCAGGTTATGTGATTGAGCAGAGCACACCTTACAGTCAGTGCCTAACGTTGGTTCCCCTGTATTTCCTGTCCTTGCTGGTTTACGGACTTTGGACTCTCTGGATTTTCCTGATTGCCGCCTGCCCTGATCTCCTGACCGTCTGACTCTGATTTCTGTCTGACCCCCAGGGCCGCCATCAGGGGGTGACAACCGTGACTGTTGTCACGGGCCCGGCGGCCCTGGCGGGCCCGGACTGCTCTGGCAGTCCTGGGCCCCACTTTCCCTTTCTGCACACATAGATAGCGCATATCGCTATCTATGTGTGCAGCCGCGGGCCCCCTGCTCCCTGTTACCGCAGAGGGGGCCCAGCCAGGCAGCACACAGCTTCTCCTCCTGTCTTCTCTCTTCTCATAACTCTCGCGAGACCCGCGGAGCGTTGCCATGGTAACCGGGTCTCGCGAGAGTTATGAGAAGAGAGGAGAAGCTGTGTGCTGCCTGGGCCCCCTCTGCAGTAACAGGGAGCTGGGGGCCCCCCCACCGGACCACCACGGATGGAATCTCACCCCTCCATGGACACAGGTAAGCAGGGAGGGGGGAGAAACATTTAATTAAATTAATAAAAAATTAATGTTAAAATGCCCCTTCCTCCCCCTCACCCCAGATCACACACTAACAACACACACTGCATACACTAACACACACACACTGCATACACTAACACACACACTGCACACACTGCATACACTAACACAACACACACACTGCATACAATAACACAACACACACACACACTGCATACACTAGCACAACACACACACTGCATACACTAACACAACACACACACACACTCACTGCATACACTAACACAACAAACACACATTGCATACAATAACACAACACACACACACTGCATACACTAACACAACACACACTGCATACCCTAACACAACACACACACTGCA
>OW240917.1:1351339-1379138 GCA_933207985.1 Pelobates cultripes
TGCATTTTACCGCTGAATAATCTGTGTGAGCTGCCGCACACTTTATCCCTGTTACACGCGTCTGGGAGCTGCTGTTGAAAGGTACTAGTAGTCTAGAGATTGGGGTTTATGCTCAGCTATCTGTATAATACAGATCTGTGTGTATAAAATATCCCGGGATAGTCAGTGCTTCCTGTATAGTGCTGCTCTCTGTCTTGGGATATTATACACAAACAGACCTGTATTATACAGAGAGCAGCACTATACAGGGAGCACTGAGTGTCCCAATTTATTATACACACAACCCTGTATTATACAGAGAGCACTGACTGTCCAGGGATATTATACCCAGACAGTAATTGATAGCTGTGCTGCAAAATGTCCTTGGAATTTTTTTTTCAAATGTTGGCAACTATGTAACTGTATCAAGGATAATGTGTTTGTTTTTTTTAATAATCCCTGGTGGAAAATAATGAATCCTCCACCAGGTATTATTAAAAAAACAAAACACATGGTGTCGGGGGCGTGGCTTAACATGCAACAGGGGCGGGGTCAAATGTGCCCCCCTACTTTTGTCACTGGCCCTCCATGTGCCCCCCCGAAAAATGAATCCTAGAGACGCCACTTCTCAGATGTATTTGGAAAAGGTTGTGATATAGTCCTGCAACCACTCCATGGGTAAGTACTTTGTCCAGTTTTCATTGCTTTGCAGTTTTTGGAATGTGTCTGCAGTGTGCAGGGTCCTGTTTTGGTACACGAAGAAAGTTCTTCCCTATCTTGCTTTCATCTTCCGTGTTTTTCACTTGGTATTACAGAATCTGGGGCTTGATCCAAAGCAATTTGTCACTTACTCATTTTGTATCGGGACTGCCATGGAGGTGATTAGGTTTTGGGGACAAGATTGTGAATAAAATTGGCAGGTGGGAGTTGTGATGGACCGCCAGGCACCCCAGCAGGGTGCCTCCGCCAATCACTGCTTACTAGTGCTCACTAAGTACTTCCAAGCACTTTGCTGGAAGTGGGGACTACAGTGCTGATGACCAGGATCCAACTCCAGAGAGTATAGCAGTATGAACTTGATGACCAAACACTGCTGCTTGCGTTTGTGGGAACAAGATGGCCACCACCTTGTGGTCAACCATGCAAATTGCGGCCACCCACATGAACAATTGGAACGCTGTGGTTGGAATCATTAAGAGGTGATGATAGGTCTCAACAAGCTCCCGGGTGGTCCCTGGTTCGTGCATCTGTTCGATTCCCGAACAGGATAGCAAAAAGGCACAAACAAAGTCTTTTATGAGCCTCTTTGCATGGCCCATAGTCCTGAGTCCTGGCAAACAGGTCCCTCCAAGAACCAGTTGTAGGTTACTTTCGCCACAGGAGTCTGTACAGTTTTGGTCCTATGCGCGCCCAGATCATTTGGTCGTGAGGCATGTATAAGCATTAACCAATTGGTAACTCAAACTCTGTTTTCCTTACACATATTTGGTAGCATTGATAGTGGGCCATGTGTTCTGAGCCAAGAAGAGAGCTGCAGTTCAGTTTCACAGTCAGCAACTGGGATTTCTGATGGAGCAGTTCATGATCCAATGCTTTGGGTACCGTAGTGGTGTTTAGGGGGTGTTTGTGTAAAGGTTTTTCATATGTTGAGTGTGACGGACTGTCTGGCACCCCGCTTGGGTACATCCATCAAGCGCTGTTTCCTAGTAATCCTTGAGTACCATAAGCACACACCAGACACCATAACCACTGCAAACCCACTGCGACAAACTGCCCTTTGCCCCTAGCTTTTGGAGGAGCCTGATTGCCTTATGACTATGGCCCCTTCCTTTTCCCCTTGTCCAGAACCTGACTTCCTGCAGAAGAACTGGCATCAGGGCCGCTGCCACTGGCCTCTGCCCCCCAGCTGTTTGCCTAACTGCACTAGGGAGAACGAGGGTGCTGGACTGTCACGCTACAACCTGGGGACAGTACCGTTTATTGTGGGGGGGCTGCTCTGCTAATTTTTCTTTGTGGGTGGGTTGCTCGACTAACTCAGGGACTGACCAACAGAAGGTAAGGTAACTGGTTAGTCTCCCCCCAAAAGGGAAGATATGTGACAAACTGCCCTTTGTTACTGGCTTTTTATGCGACAAACTGCCCTTTTCACCTGGCTTTTGGCGGAGCCTGATTGCCAGACTCCTGCCTTATGACTATGGCCCTGGGGTGTATGGCCCTTTAAAAACATTTGAGCATATTGGATTGTAACACACTTTTTCTGCCCCTTTAATTCCATGAGAAAATGTGCCTCTTCCCCTCCACCTTTTTCCTGTCTATTGTTTCTCCAGCAGGGCGTTGTCCCAGGGACACTGCCAGACCAGTTTAAACTGGCTGCTTTGTCCCTCCTCAATCGCTCATCAGCCCTTGCTAAACTTTAACCCCATGGTGATTTTATTCTGTTAGTGGTATCTGAGTGCTGTTTGGATATATCGAGCGCTCATATCCGAGCTATCTGGGGATAGGTTGAATGTGGGGGTTCTGTTCAGTATAATAGGAAATATGTATTTTTATGTAATTTTACTGTTGCTGTAAATGGAGATATTCCCTGTACCTGGAGATAATTGGCTTACCACACCCACTTAAGCCAATTATCTCCAGGATAGAGGAGAAGATAGACCGGCTGCACAGCATGAATCTGTATTACTGTTTTGGGCAGGAAAGCCATGCTTGCAGTCGGTCAAATAGGACTTCCATCTATCTTTTAAACCACTGGATCAAATTGTATGATTTATTTTGAATATGTTTGTATACTGATTATGCTGGTTCAAAATATGTAAAATTGCATGTATGGTTTGGAAGTCATGAATATTGTATAAAACTGTATATTTTCCTGTCTGTGATAATTAAGTTAACCCATTGTGTTCAGTAATTATATCACAGATAGAGGGGAGGGTTTGTGTGCCTTGGCTGGGAGTGTCTGACTGTATTTTTCTGTTTTGATTGGCTATTGTAACTGCATGTCCTGTGTACCACTAGGTCCACGTGGGTGGTAACCTGGTGGGAAAACCTGTATAAAAGAAAGTCCTTTGGTGCTCATTAAACAGACCTGCTTGACCCTTTCTTGAAGCCTTGGCTCATGCTTGGGGGATGGGATAACTACACTCTGGGGATTGCTATAATCACACTATACTTCCCAGGGTAAGCTCTTGTAAGAGCTGTTCTTGTTCCTGCTACACTCCCTGGAGGGAGAGGGTCCTGCCCACTGGAAGCTGGATACTGGCCTTGGGTCCAGGGTGGGTGAAGGAGTCCTTGGCAAGCACTAAGAGCATAGATTGGCGGAGGTACTCGGTCGGAGTGCCAGCGGTCCGTCACACCCACAAACTGCCGCAGCTTGGTTGGGGTCTCAATGTCTTCCACCCACCATGGACCCAAGGCCAGGATCCAGCTTCCAGTGGGTAGACCTCTCCTAGTCCAGAGAGCAAGGCAGGCTGCTCTTACAAGTGTTGTAATCCAAGGGAGTATAGTGAATATAGCTCTCCAATCCCCCAAACATGAGCCTAGACTTCATGAAGGGTAAAACAAATCTGTTTAATGGCAGCCACAACTGGCCTTATATGCAGGTCCCCATGCAAGGGGCACTCCCCCCTGGACCTGAGAGTAGTCTACAGTAAAAACATAGACATGATTACCATTGGGATAATTGAGTCAGCATTGTATTAAACTCAATTATCTCCAGGCACAGAAAACATACAAGACCTCCAAAATACCGTAAACACACAAAATACCCACAAAAGTTACATCCCCTGATAGTCCTGATCTGGGTGACCAACATATCCAAAAATCACCTCAGTTGGTTCAGGAATTTCATGGAAGTCATAATTTGACGAACAAACTACCAAACATAGTCAATAGTCTCACCCTGGAGCATGTTCCCCTTGTTCGTGGGAACGTTTCCACCTAACAGTGTCTTCCTAAGTGTTATAAAACCGAACAAAGTCGATCATGGAAGTCCAGCGGTGTTCAGGAGTTTCAGTGTCCGAAAATAGTTGCATGAACTCAATGACCAAACACCGCTGCCTGTTTACATGCGAAGAAGTTGGCCGCCACCTCGTGTTAGTCCATAGGAAATGTGGCCACCCAGATGAACACTTAGAACACTGCGGTGGAAATTTCTACAAAGTAGCAATTAGGCCAGGGTGGTCTCTGGTTCGTGCGGCTGTTCGGTTCCCGAACCAACTATAAAATCCCACGAATCAAGTCTGTTCACATAGTTTTTTAAAGGGTCCATAGTCTTTTGGTAAGAGGCTGGCCAGCAGGCCCCTCCAAGCACCCGTGACGAGGTTCAGTTTGTCACATTGAGGTTTCAACAATTACCTAATCTGATTTGGTTTCATGCAGGTAAAGGGTATGAAACAAGAAGTGGACAGGTTAAGAGGTTTTATCTCCGGGGTTCGGATAATTTGGTCAGAAATGTTCCCAAGGTACATTTGGAGGCAAGCGCAGTAGCATACTGCAATCTTGTATGTAGGGGAAAAGTGAATGGATTCATGTCTGTGTTCATCAGAAGGATTGAAGGTGTGGTGAGGCAATGATACCTGGGTATTTCTGCCCAGAAGGGGTACATTTAAAAATGATGTAAGTCTAGAGATGTGAAACTTGGGTTTTCAGGAGGGGTTGGACATAGCACTGCTCACATTAAGGAGCCACCTGACCAGTGAAATGTGTGTTGGGGCACGGCTCCGTGTGCTTTTCCAGCAGTCTTTGACATTTGACTTTTTAGGAATCTTAAATCTCATTGTATAAGTTTGACTTGTTTGAACCTTTATGTGTTACTATGAGGCTGGTTCAGCGGAATGGAGTCCTAATTTACACTTTGGTTTGAGCTGCAAGGAGAATAGTAAGCTAGTCTTTGTCATGAGAATAGGTGGCTGTAACGGAGCTCCTTGTACTCCGACTGAGTACCCTCCGTTGACGGATGCTCCTAGCGCTTCCTGAGGACTCCAAGCGCTGCAGCAGACACCACAACCACCGCAGACTCCGCAACTCGCCATCTTCCTTCCACCCTGGATCAGCTTCTGTCCTCCAGGACTGTGTGGGAAAGAACTCTTCCTTCCACCCTGTATGAACCTCCAGCATCCAGAACTGTGTGGTGAAGACCCCTCCTCCAAAGAGAGCGTGTCAGGAACAAGCTCTTAAAAGAGATAAGTGACTCAAGCTCAGGGGAGCATGCAGAGCATAGCAATCCCCAGTGTGATTATAACAGCTCCCTCCAATAACGAGACAAGGCTACGTTTAGAGGGATCAAGAAGAACTGTCAAAACCTTTATTCCCTTGGAACCAGCCAATACAGTCACCACAATAACATTGTTGTGAAACCTCAATAAAATCACAAACAGTCAAACCATATCAAGCAACACACAGTGACTTATCACAACACAATGGCACATTTTTAAAGGGGTGGGGGGAGACAATATTTAACAGTAAATATCTCACCTGCCTGCAGAATTAGCAATATGCAAATCTACCCGAATATGCAAATGAACCAGTCTTGCAATTCAGGTAGTGCATATTGCTGTTGCTACCAACAGAGGGCACTAGACAAGCTCCATAGCCAAACCCACCTAGTTGGTAGCAAACCCCAGCAATACAAGAGAGCAGGCAATACATTACACAGTACACACACACACACTATAAACAATTACATTACACACACCCTGCACCTATAATGGGTACAGGGTGACTAAAACATAAGATAAATAAAGCAGCCTACATAAATAGTCTGTCTGAAGGAAGACTAGGGGCTTTAAAGCCAGATACATGAAAGAGTCATAGTCACAGGGGAGGAGGCTGGCAAGTAGACCTCTCCAGGACCAAGTGGCGAAGGGCACTTCGTCACAGTGCCCTCGAAGGAACAATGCAGTAACTTATCTGATAATACATGCAGGTCCTAGTAGTTGTCGGTTTTCCTGCTTAACGTAATGTTGTCTTCTCTTTTTCTAAAATGGTCTTTAACAGAGCATTGTGTTTATTTTACAACACTGATCAATATTTGACTGTCTCTTAGTCAGAGCTTGTTAATATATGCCTACACTATAGCCAATTTCTCAAATACAATAATATATGCCTCCACTGTTTGATTTTTGACCAATTGTTGTTCATGTGTATACAATGTCTTTCTTTTTTCATTTGGTTAAGTCTTCCCCTATGTAATGTACTTACAAGGCTGAGCCTCTCTATGCCTTTCTCTCTCCCTGATAACACGCTAATCCTATTTAATTGATACTGATTAAACGTTACGTTCTATCTTTGTTTGGTCTGGGCAATTTGCTGGTTTTTCTATACACCGTTCCTCTTGGGTGGCGGGTCACAGTCTGTGCTGATGGCTGGTCGGATAGTTTGATTAAGGGGAAGCGTTGTAGTATTATTATGGTTATTATTATTATTATTACGGTTATTTAAGGGGTTAGATAATCAGTTCATTTGGTTTTAAGGTTGGTGTAGTAGGATTCTCGCTGGGCTCAGAACCTCGTGCTGGTATCTGCTTTATTAAAAGCTGTGGAATAATTTTACCCATTCATCTGGTGTCTGTGTTTTGATTTATAGGGGGGGGGGGGTTGTTTCTTCCCGGAGCCCAAAATCTAACGATGCATCAGTCATGAAAATAATATAGAAAATGGAAAAAAAAAAAGTAAAAAACGTTTCTGTATTCAGGTAGAACAAGTTTAATCTTAAAATAAGTTGTCCAAGTAAAGCCCGTGTTTGTACTGGATTGCATAAATTCCATGACTTCGCTTTTTTATTATTATTTTTTTTTTTTTTAGTAGTGTGCAGCAAGCAACTCTTTCTTTAATGTGGCAAAACGTTTCACGCATGCCTTCCACGTTTGTGTGAATCAGTAATTATTCTGAAGATTTGTTGAAAGCTGCCCCAGCTCAGACATATTACAAACCTGTGACATAAAGATGAGTCCAGCATGCTGACAGCTAGGCCCTCCACAAGGCCACAAGGGACAATTTCTTCACTGGATCTGTGAAGACAGAAGCTCTGGAACAAGGCTCTGAAATGTGAATGGCTCTATTCCCCCCAGTAACAGTAACACAGTTCGGGGAGTACAACTGGTTTATTCAGCTCAAACAAAGTCTTTTATGCACAGACCCCCAGCATGGGGTCTCCATTCAAAACAACACAAACCCCTCCCAGGCGGTTACTGAGTAACTCAATGATCTCTCAGTTACAGGAAAATACAGAAAACATACAGAAACACCCTAAAAACATATTCATATTTTACAGGAACCCAACAAATTTTATATCCTCGAATAGCTTGGATCTGAGCACACAACATATCCATATAGCACTCAGATCCGTTTTGTAGAACGGAATCTCCATTCTGATAAAGTTCTGACCTTCCAGCCATGAGGCGATAGCCCAAAACAGTTCCAGAGAATTGAGGACAACGGCCGGTCTCCTTTCACGGGTTCCTGTGCAAACACATATGAATGCTCCCCCTGGCTTTTAGGTAGCAAATGCTACCCCTAGTCGGTAGTTCCTATCTCCTGAATGTCATTCGTCTAGTTGGCCGAGAAGTTGAATGGACAGCGGCACCATATTTGCCTGGGTAAGAAACCGCGTGGCCAAAAATAGTTCCATACATTCGATGACCATGTACTGCTGCCTGTGTCCGGCCACCCAGGGAAAGCACTCGAGTTAAGTACTTAATTTGTGGTTAACAGCCAGGGGCGGTCAGTGTTCAGGGAAGGTATAAAAGGGAGACCACACACACCAGGAGACGAACAAGGGGGTACAGACAACCAAACACAAGGGAATGAAGTCTGCTACAATGGTGATGCGCATTATGTATAATATGACATCAATTATGAGAACATCTACAAAACTATTCCACCATTATCACGCTCCTCTGTGTCCTTCACGTTGTGCTCTGGTTCTTTAAAGACCAATGGCATGTCCACTCCCCTATTTTATAATTAGTAAAGCCACCGTGGGTGGTGACTGTGGAAGGGGACAATAAATATTAAATATTAGGGCCCCCAACAGTCACCCATGGGTTTTGGAGGTGGACCCTAGATCCTATCCTGTTAATCTTTAAAGTACTTCCTACCCTATGCCCCGAGGTGGGTGCATGGGAGGACTATGTTATTTTACAGACACCATCACCATCAGGGTTAACTCCACCTCTAGTGGCTGTCTACCAGACAGTCATTAAAGAGACTTCCGGGTGGTTAGTCGACTTTTAGTCACCTAAATGGCACAGGACATACTGACGCTATGCATGAGGACATCAACGCTTTCCTATGCAGGAAGTCCTATTGCGATCACGGAAGGATACTCGGAAGAGGGGCACGATAGGTAACTATAGTGCTAAGAAAACAACTTTGTTTTCCTAGCACTAAAGTTTCACTATAACCCTCATGTTACAAACTGCCATTTGTAACTGTTATTTTATTTGACAAATTGCCCTGCTTCCCTGTGTTATGGAGAAGCCTAATTGCCAGCCTTCTGCCCCATGACTATGGACCTAGTGTGTATGGCGATTTGACTGTATTTGTGGGATCTGAGCGCTGTTTGGATATATTGAGCGCTCAGATCCAAGCCATCTGGGGATAGGTTGAATGTGGGGGTTCTGTTCAGTTCAATAGGAGTTATGTATTTTTGTGTCTTTTTGTGTCTTTTGCTAACATGTGGTTAATGGAGTCTGCCTCTATCCCTGGATAATTGGATTACTTTCCCCATTGTCCAGGATAGAGGCCTCTGTAAAACCGGTTTGGGCCAGAAAACCATGCTGCCAGCCAGGCCCCAAAAGACACTTTTGCTAACTTTTGAACCCCTTGTCTGATTTGTGCCATTTTTTTTAATATGTTGCTCCCCTTAATGGATTGATTCCAAATATGTATTTTTATGAAGATTGGATGTGTAGTTTGAAAGTTATAGTACATGTATAAAAACTGTATTTTTACTGTTCTGTTTTAATTATGTTATGTGATTTTCTGAGGGATGGGAATTTCCCCGAATGTATATTGTTCCGATTGGTTATACTGCTAATTATGTGGGTGTCTCCCTTGCATGGGCAGAATCTCATAAAAGCAGAGTGTGTGCCATTAAACATCAGATCTTCTTGACCCTCAATACGTAGCCTTGTCTCGTTATTGGAGGGAACTGCTATATCACACTGGGGATTGCTATGCTCTGCATACTCCCCTGAGCTTTTAATCACTTAGCTCTTTTAAGAGCTGTTCCTGTTACGCTCTCCTGGAGGAGAGGTCTTCCCCACACGGTCCTGGAGGACAGAAGCTGATCCAGGGTGGAAGGAAGACGGCGAGACTCCAGTTAAGCTACGGCGGTTGTGGAGTCTGCGGTGGTTGTGGTGTCTGCTGCAGTGTTTGGAGTCCTCAGGAAGCGCTAGGAGCATCCATCAACGGAGGGTACTCGGTCAGAGTACAGGGAGCTCCGTTACACCTCACACCACCAAGGGTTTTTTTTTTTAAATATTTACTATGCATGAGGTATACTGGCACTTTAAGACCTTATGGACCTTTTGTTGGAATGCATATGCATTCCAGAGACCAGACAGCAGAACAGACTAATGATAAAGTAGAGCACACACTGTGTTCCAAAGGGCCAAGCTTCATTAAGAAACACCATGGAAGAGGCCTACACCTCAGCACAACGTCAGCGGGAAGCGACTAAGCGTTCTGCTGTTGGATCTAGTCGCACTAGTCAAACTGGTTGTGTCCATTACTGACCAATTCTAAAAACAAACTTCTGAAGGTAAGTATGAAAAGTTACAGGTATTAAATCTTTTAAACTCCCCCCCCATAGCATGTTCACTCCCCTTCTTGATTTTTTGAAATAGCTCCCTTTTTCCAAAGTGGTGGCTGTTTAGGAAGGGCTGGATAGCCACTACGTCATTATCCCTGACACTGCTATGGTTTTGTTTTTTTAGGAAACAGACAAACAGTACTACAAATTATCGTTCGGTTGCATAAAAGCCAGTGAATGATGTGGATGTGTATTTGGTCTGTATTTATTTTACAATTTGTGCTTTGTATTCTAGATACCTTTGTGTAGGGTTTTTGAGGCGAAAAGCACTGTTTTTAAACCAATGAGTGCATAATGAGTTATGTCAATCCGGTCAGGCTTTATTCCGACTGGAATTAGCTTTCATTCCCTTCTTATGGAATGCCCTCCCAAGCCACATTTGACTTTTCCATTTTTAAAGCATTTAAAAAAATTAATAAAATCACACTTCTACAGTGAAGACTATTCACTCGGTCCTCAACTCCTCACCCTTTAAAGCATTCCCCATGCTGTCTCCCATCTATTGTCTAGTTCAGGGCTGCCCCCTCCTTATGGAATGCCCTCCAATGTCACATTCAACTCTCCCCTTCCATGCCATCCTTTAAAAAAAAAATCCCCAAAACACACTTTAGAGAAGTCAATTAGCCCTTAACTCCTCATCTCCTACAACATTCTTCCACTGAAACACCCCTCCCCTCATTTAAGGTATATCTAGATAATCTGATTCCCTCAATTCCCACTTAATATTTGTCCCTCATACTTTTTGGTTCTAAGCTTGTTTGATCAGGGCCATCTTCATCAATGTTCCTGTATGATGGGTAAATGGACAGGTGGAAGGATGAATTGGCAGGTGGATGGATTGGCAGAGAGATAGAAAGACAGACCGGTAGATAATGTGCCACTATTTACTACTTTACTACTTTAATTTTGAATAGTTTAGAATTGTATACATACCAACCCATATTGGTCTGGTTTTGCACCAATGATTCCCTGAATCCTGTTAATAGGCTCTGGATGTCCAGCAATTACAGAGGTCCCAGTGTCCACAATGGCTTCGCATCCGCTGTGACAGGCTACCATCTGGTCATTTATGGTTATACTACAGGATGGAACAGATATATTTAGCATCATACACTACAGAAACAATCATCTCCAACTCCAATATTAATTCACAATTTATATATTCACCAAAGTAGGAAATCAACAAACCTTTACCTGTACCACCACCATGTCTGTCTCCCTACAATATCAGAACTACCACCCCAGGCTGGCGGCCTTCTCCTTGATCCCAATCTCTCATCCAATCATATTCTGTTAGATCCCTCTTCCAAACACCAGGTCCAACTACGGTGCTCATCGATGCAACCATCATTGACCATCACTTCCGATACTGAACTCTGTTTCTCATTAGCATTACACATTGCTGTAATAGCTCTTCTCCTTTGTGCCACCTTAGTCTTATAATTGTCTAGTACAAAACAGTCCTAGATTAGATTGGCCACTGGGTGAAATTGTTTCCTTGGGTTAGGAGAGAAGAGTCTTGCTAAACTGCTCTGATCAGTTTGCCAGCACCTGAATGACTGAACATAAGGGGAGGCTTGAAGGGCACCACAGCAGTCTGCTATGTTAGTACAGCTGGAGTGGGGACGTAAACATGGCTATCCAAGATGCAGTGGGGTCTCAATTGTTCAGCTACTTGTGTGTGTCCTGTGTGCCCCCTTTCCCCTAGGTTGGAATGGATTTTATACGATTTTTATTATCTGCCATATTTATTTATTTTTTTGAAATTTGTAAGCTCTTTTTTGAAGTTTAATAAAGAAGAAAATGTTGTCCTTATTACAATTATATAGTCTACATAACTAATTGCAATGTTATCTTGCCACTTGAATACCTGAGTTTGTTTTAAGGGGTCTTCCAGTGTGCATTATGGAAACAGCCAGTGGGAGCAGTAAGTAAGTATTGGGAATATCGTACTATGTGGTGAGTGCCATACTATATGGCGAATATCGTACAATGAGGTGAGTACCGTATTATATGGCAAATATCGTACTATGAGGTGAGTACCGTACTATATGGCGAATATCGTACTATGAGGTGAGTACCGTACTATATTGGGAATATCTAACTATGAGGTGAGTACCATACTATAAGGCAAATATCGTACAATGAGGTGAGTACCGTGCTATATTGGGAATATGTAACTATGAAGTGAGTACCGTACTATAAGGCAAATATCGTACAATGAGGTGAGTACCGTACTATATTGGGAATATCTAACTATGAGGTGAGTACCGTACTATATGGCGAATATCGTACTATGAGGTGAGTACCGTACTATATTGGGAATATCTAACTATGAAGTGAGTACCGTACTATAAGGCAAATATCGTACAATGAGGTGAGTACCGTGCTATATTGGGAATATCTAACTATGAGGTGAGTACTGTATTATATGGCGAATATCGTACAATGAGGTGAGTACCGTGCTATATTGGGAATATCGTACAATGAGGTGAGTACCGTACTATATTGGGAATATCTAACTATGAGGTGAGTACCGTACTATATTGGGAATATCTAACTATGAGGTGAGTACCGTACTATGAGGTGAATATCGTACTATGAGGTGAGTACTGTATGGCAAATATCGTACAATGAGGTGAGTACCGTACTATATGGCGAATATCGTACTATGTGGTGAGTACCATACTATAAGGCAAATATCGTACTATGTGGTGAGTACCGCCGTACTATGTGGTAGTACCGTACTATGTGGTGAGTACCGCCGTACTATGAGGTAAGAACCGCCGTACTATGTGGGAAGTACTGTACTATATGGGGAGTGCCGTACTATGAGGTGAGTACCGCCATACTAGGTAGTGAGTAGTACCGTACAATGTGGCGAGTAGAGCCGAACTATGAGGTGAGTACCGCCAT
Source organism: Pelobates cultripes (assembly GCA_933207985.1). Taxonomy (NCBI): domain Eukaryota; kingdom Metazoa; phylum Chordata; class Amphibia; order Anura; family Pelobatidae; genus Pelobates; species Pelobates cultripes. The sequence continues at coordinate 1,364,048 of OW240917.1, forward strand.
ACTATGTGAAAGTAGTGTACTATGTGGGGAGTACTGTACAATGTGGTGAGTAGCACTGTACTATGTGGCGAGTGTCATACTATATGGTGAGTGGCGCTATACTATGTGGGGAGTACCGTGCAATGTGGCAAGTAGAGCCGTACTATGTGGTGAGTAGAGCCGTACTATGTGGTGAGTAGTGCCATACTACGTGATGAGTGTCGTACTACATGGGGAGCGACGTACTATGTGGCGAGTGTCGTACTACGTGGGGAGAGCTGTACTATGTAGGGAGTGCTGTACTATGTGAGAAGTACCATACTCTGTAGCGAAGGTCGTATTATGTGGGGAGTGCCGTACTATGTGGGGAGTGCTGTTTTATGTAGGGAGCGCTGTATTATGTAGGGAGCGCCGTTCTATGTGAGAAGTACCTTCTATGTAGGGAGTGCCGTACTATGTGAGAAGTACCGATCTATGTAGGGAGTGCCGTACTATGTAGGGAGTGCTGTACTATGTGAGAAGTACCGTTCTGTGTAGGGAGTGCCGTACTATGTGAGAAGTACCGATCTATGTAGGGAGTGCCATACTATGTAGGGAGTGCTGTACTATGTGAGAAGTACCGTACTATGTGGGGAGTGGCGTACAATGTGTGGAGTGGCGTACAATGTGGGGAGTGGCGTACAATGTGGGGAGTGGCGTACAATGTGGGGAGTACCGTACTATGTACTATGTGGGGAGTACCGTACTATGTGGGGAGTACCGTACTATGTGGGGAGTGGCGTACTATGTGGGGAGTGGCGTACTATGTGAGAAGTACCGTACTATGTGGGGAGTGACGTACTATGTGGGGAGTGCCATACTATGTGAGCAGTACCGTACTATGTGGGGAGTGGCGTACTATGTGGGGAGTGGCGTACAATGTGGGGAGTATCGTACTATGTGGGGAGTGCCGTACTATGTGAGAAGTACCGTACTATGTGGGGAGTGACGTACTATGTGGGGAGTGCCATACTATGTGAGCAGTACCGTACTATGTGGGGAGTGGCGTACTATGTGGGGAGTGGCGTACAATGTGGGGAGTATCGTACTATGTGGGGAGTGCCGTACTATGTGGGGAGTGCCGTACTATGTGGGGAGTGGCGTACTATGTGGGGAGTGCCGTACTATGTGGGGAGTGCCGTACTATGTGAGAAGTACCGTACTATGTGAGAAGTACCGTACTATGTGGGGAGTGCCGTACAATGTGGGGAGTACCGTACTATGTGGGGAGTACCGTACTATGTGGGGAGTGCCGTACAATGTGGGGAGTGCCGTACTATGTGGGGAGTGCCGTACTATGTGAGAAGTACCGTACTATGTAGGGAGTGCTGTACTATGTGAGAAGTACCGTACTATGTGGGGAGTGGCGTACTATGTGGGAAGTGGCGTACTATGTGGGAAGTGGCGTACTATGTGGGGAGTGGCGTACAATGTGGGGAGTGGCGTACAATGTGGGGAGTGCCGTACTATGTGGGGAGTGCCGTACTATGTGGGGAGTGGCGTATAATGTGGGGAGTACCGTACTATGTGGGGAGTGCCGTACTATGTGAGAAGTACCGTTCTATGTAGGGATTGCCATACTATATTTTAAGAACCGTACTATGTGGGGAGTGGCGTACTATGTGAGAAGTACCGTACTATGTGGGGAGTGGCGTACAATGTGGGGAGTGGCGTACAATGTGGGGAGTGGCGTACTATGTGAGAAGTACCGTACTATGTGGGGAGTGTCATACTATGTGGGGAGTGGCGTACTATGTGTGAAGTACCGTACTATGTAGGGAGTGTCATACTATGTGGGGAGTAGCGTACTATGTGTGAAGTACCGTACTATGTAGGGAGTGTCATACTATGTGGGGAGTGGCGTACAATGTGGGGAGTGGCGTACAATGTGGGGAGTGGCGTACAATGTGGGGAGTGGCGTACTATGTGAGAAGTACCGTACTATGTAGGGAGTGTCGTACAATGTGGGGAGTGGCGTACTATGTGGGGAGTGGCGTACTATGTGGGGAGTGGCGTACTATGTGGGGAGTGGCATTACAATGTGGGGAGTGGCATTACAATGTGGGGGAGTGGCGTACAATGTGGGAAGTGGCGTACTATGTGTGAGAAGTGCATTACTATACAGGGGAGTGTCATACTATGTGTGATACCATTACAATGTAGGGAGTGGCGTACTATGTGTGAAGTACATTACTATGTAGGGGAGTGGTACAATGTGGGGGAGTGGTACAATGTAGGGAGTGGCGTACAATGTGGGAGTGGCCATTACTATGTGAGAATTACCGTGCCACTATGTGGGGAGTGGCGTACAATGTGGGGAGTGGCGTACAATGTGGGGAGTGGCGTACAATGTGGGGAGTGGCGTACTATGTGAGAAGTACCGTACTATGCAGGGAGTGTCATACTATGTGTGAAGTACCGTACAATGTGGGGAGTGGCGTACTATGTGTGAAGTACCGTACTATGTGGGGAGTGGCGTACAATGTGGTGAGTGGCGTACAATGTGGGGAGTGGCGTACTATGTGAGAAGTACCGTACTATGCAGGGAGTGTCATACTATGTGTGAAGTACCGTACTATGTAGGGAGTGTCATACTATGTGGGGAGTGGCGTACTATGTAGGAAGTGGCGTACTGTCACATCCTGTTCCTCGCTGCGGATCATTCTGGCTTTGGCTTCTGGTATCCAGTACTCTTTTTACAATTCTTGTTTAGTTTTTCTTGTTTTTTCTGGTTTTCTATTCCATGTCTGGTTTTCTTTATGCTGGGTTTTTCTGGGTTCATTCCTGTATTTCGTCCCTGGAATTCCCAGTCTCCAGGTTTCCTTTAAATGTTTGTTTTATGTTGCCACACCTGTTTGTTTTCCATCATTCCTTTTGTTTCATTGTCCTGCAGGCAGCTGCTCATGGCTTCTGCCCTTTCTTGCAGGTAAGTACTATGTGTGTTTCTTATCGTTATTTTAGCATACATTAGGCAGTGTAGGACCTGCCAGATATGGGGTACATTGGCGTTGTGGCAGGCTTATGCAATGTATGATCATATAATGTAACTAAATCCCCATGATTTTCATATATAGTGCTTCGTTATTTCTCCTCTTGTTTTACCTTGTATCTCTTGTCTTGTTTTATTTTGTTAACGCAGTCCATGTACAGTCCTGTCCTGTCCTGCTCCTGTTTAGTTAATGTTCCCTTATGTATTGTGTACATGTTCTGGGTTTAGCTTCATATCCTTCTCTGGTTCTAGGTTCTACTAGTTCTGTCTTGTGAGAAGTACCGTACTATGTGGGTAGTGGCGTATTATGTGGGTAGTTTGGTGTCTATCTCTAGTCTTGCCTTGTTTCTGTACTGGATACATCCCTGCAGCAGAGCCTCCCTATTCAGCTCCTGGGAGGTCTGCTTAATTCCTGCTACTAGTTCTTGGGATCCGCATAAGCTGCATCAGGGTTCTGGTATGTGGCTGCACAAACGCTGGTGCTCAACACCAGGGGGCGTGCGGTTGCCCTGCACCAGACCCTGACCTATCCACTCTCACGCTGAAGACTCCCACTTATCATCAGGCATACTGGGTCCCGGTCCTCAAACCGCCGCCCGGACAGTATCTGGGTCCCGGGCACTGGACCGCCACCCTGACACATACTATGTGAGAAGTATCATACTATGTAGGTAGAGCTGTACTATGTGAGAAGTACCGTACTATGTAGGTAGTGCTGTACTATGTGGGGAGTGGCGTACTATGTGGGGAGTGGCGTACTATGTGGGGAGTGGCGTACTATGTGAGAAGTATTGTACTATGTAGGTAGTGCCGTACTATGTGAGAAGTGTCGTACTATGTAGGTAGTGCCGTACTATGTGGGGAATTGAAATGTTGGACAATAACCTATAATTGTGGTTGAAATGTTGGACAATAACCTATAATTGCTAGAGGTGGACATTTATTTTATGGTTTTGGTGTCACGTTAGACAGTGGCAGATCTGGGCATAAATAAGGTAGATAAACTCTCTGCTCTCCAGAGCCCAGCAGTTCTGAATATTTTGATAAACATAGCTGTGAGGATATTTAAAATTTGGATTGTTTTGCAAAATGTAACTATGAGGATATATCCAGTTTTGTCATACATGCTAACCATGTTCAGGGTTGGGCATGTAGAAGCTATGACATGACTCTCTAGTGTATACAATGACTTACCGGTCTATGGTGATCTGCCAGTACTTCTGCACAGTGACAGGTACCCATTGCAGACTCCCAGTGTAAAGTGATGAATCGATGCCACCAAACATGATTGTACTTCCTGTGCCACTATAAGATGTAGTAAACATAAATATATAAATATTTATTTATTTATAGCAGTAAAATGCAACTCAGGAATCCATGGAAACAAGATTCAGCATTCCAAAACAGCTATCGCTTCCTTCATTCAGGAGCTAATGTTAAAACATCCTTCATGCACACCTTCATCTTAAAACATGCTTTATTCAAACCTTTATCTCAAAACATCCTTTATTCAAACCATCTCAAAACATACTGTGGCGGCCACCCCAAGAGAAGAGGGGTTTTTCCGCCGCCAGAGATGTCCTTTCCCCTTGTCAGGATTACTAGTTGATCCAGCACATAGGATTGTGTCACACAGATGACTAATAGGTAACGTATTACCGGGCCTTAGAATGGCCGGACTTAACACACCAAAGAATAGTCAGGATGCTTACCGAGGTCACGGGACACAGAATGAGACACAACGATAAGTGAAAGCCAGAAGTCAGGGATACCAGAATACAGGGAAGTCAAACAAAGTCAAAGTTAAAAAACTGAATTTAAACGCACAGGAAAACACTCTCGGACAACCACAAGGGAAACCACAGCAGGGCAATGAGGAAAAGTAAATTTGAGTTTAAATAAGTGCTTTAAGTTCTGATTGGCCAAAAACGGCCTTTGACCCCAAATGTGCTGTCACGCGCAAGCCAACGTCGTCATTAATGTGGGCGGACGTGGAGGTATAATTTGGTGTGGATCCGCAGCGGCCAGCAGATACCGCAAGGTGAGGAGGAATTTTCTACACCCCTAGTCTGAGCAATGCTGAAGTATTTCCTAAGCAGTAATCCAAGCGGTAGCCAAAGCAGGTGTAGCTTTTCCCTACAATCATGAGACGAGGCTCTGTGTTGAGGGTAAGCAGGTACTGATTTTAATGGTACCACACACGGCCTTTTATGTGAATCCCCATATTCCAGGGGCATTCCCAGTAGACTGCTACAAAGTACACAACATAATTACATTACTTCTCAGGTCCAAGACATACAGATCAAATACACCCCAAAAGAGACATTTAACAATTAGGTACCCCCTCAAGTTCTATATCCCCGGATAGCCTGCATCTGAGCGCTCAGATCCCACAAACGTAACTAAAACGCCACCGGGGTATAGTTTAGACTGACCGCACACAAGGCGCCTGCCCAAAAGAGTTCCATAGATTCAGGCTTTGTGGTCGGTCTCTTTCAGGAGTACCAAACATAATAAAATATCTGTTCGTATAAGGGTTGGTCGTGTGCCCCTTGTTCCGGAATTTGTTTCTATCGAATACCACACTAGTGAGTCGAATTAAACCAAACATACTTGGGGCTGGAAGTCCCAGCGGTGTTCGCGCCGCCGAGTGGCCGATTTTAGTCCATACACTCGACAACCAAATAGTTCAGTGGTGTTCGTAAGTAAAACAATAATCCAGGGACAGGGAATCTGTCACACATACGTCATTCAATCCTCCATATTAACTCATCTTTCATTCAACCCTTGATTTACATCTCGGAGATCATAAATACGCAAACTCCTTGCCTCCTATGTTGTGAAAATTTCGAGGTGGAAAGCACAGGGAGAAGGCCTGATTATTAAGAAAGGGGCTATAAGGGATAATTTAAGCATGTCCTAAATCCTTACAGAATTAACAGTGGGTACATTGTATAATAGAATGCTTTAGGTTTCTTTGGAATCCATATAAAAATAACATCTTTATGAGCGTACCATCTTAGCACATCCTTCATTCAGGTGATATTTCAGGGTTATCACTGCCCAGTTGGAGTGTAAATATGATCTTACCTGCTCAGGTAAACAGAAAACAGATTCTGAAGGATCACCCCTTCATTCCATACATTGTCAAAGAAAGGTGCGACTCGAGAAACAGACAGAGATGGGTATCCGAGGCCAAGTATCCCATCAAAATGAGAATAGGAGAGAAAGATTGACTCAGTCTCACTCAGTATTAGACCTTGATTTGTGTCCGTAAGATCACCCACCTATAAAAAAGAATGTATTTTAGTATGAAATTTTTTTTCTCAGTTTGGAAAGATGCTGTTAAAGTTCTAGATCCTAAAATCTTTCTTCCTGTGAATGTTTAACCCCTTAAGGAGCAAACTTCTGGAATAAAAGGGAAACATGACATGTCACTTATGTCATGTGTCCTTAAGGGGTTAAAGAGACCCTATGAGCACTAAAACGACTGTAATGTGTTAGATACGTGGTAAATATACTCTTTCTGCATGTTTAAATATGGATAGTTTTTGCAGAGATAATCCAAGTTTTACAGCTTTCTGCTCTATAAGTTAGCCTCCTAGACAGGCCCCTCACGTTCCAGCATACATCCTACACAGTACAGGCTCAGACCGCATTGGCCGCTGTGCTGCAGAGAGCCCAGAAGCCAGGACAAGGAGACACGCAATCCATATATGTCTGTCTCTCTTTTCCTATGTTTGCCTAAACAATGTTTTTATGTGCCATTGGTGTTTTCAGGCCATGAGCGTACCATTTAGTAGACATGTGCAGGGAGGAATCTAGAATTAGAACCAGCATTTCACTTTCAATGGCTGCTACCTCATCTGTCAGCTGTGAGTGAATCCAGAAAAGAAGCAAGGTCCAGGCACTCCAAATCTCAGCAAGTCAAATTTATTAGAACAAAGATGTTCTGCAAAGATGTTCTGCTCTGCTTCCCATTGTGTTGAAAGCTTTGTTCCAATAAATTTGCCTTGCGGAGCTTTCGAGTGCCTGGACCTTTCTTCTTTCCTGGATTTAGCCTTGTGGGGATTGTACAAGCCCCTGGTTTGGTTGCACACTATTTTTTTGCTCTATCGAAGGAGTGCAGTTCATTAACTCTAGCTGTGAGTGAAGGTGGAAAGGAGACAGGAGTCACAGCGCTGTCTGGTGTTCTCCTAGCTCAAAGTGACCTATGTCTGTAGTGGGGGATGTGGCTCCATGTCTGTCTGTGTGTGGTGGGATAGTGGCATTGCATCTTGGTACGATGTTAACTGCAAAATGAGAGGATCTTTACATTCCATTTTGTCCTCTAAGAAGTCGCGTTGACAAAATGCATTGGGAAAAGCGTTTTATGTTCTTGGTTTTTGGTGAACGTTTGTGAATTGTGTGGCAATCTATCTAAAGCTGAAATTGCACTTGTTTGTAAGTGTGTGATGTAACGGACCGTTTTGCTCAGACCTGTATACCCTGGCTGGCAGCATGGCTATCTGGCTCAAACAGGTTTTACAGAGCCCTCTATCCTGGACAATGGGGAAAGTAATCCAATTATCCAGGGATAGAGGCAGACTCCATTGAGCACATGGGGACACAAAGACAGTAAAACACTTTAAAATACATCAGGTAAGACACCTTACATTAAAACTATACATTTAACATATCCCCAGATAGCTCAGGTCTGAGCGCACATTATTAAGTGAATGGCGCTCAGACCACACGAATACAGTTTAATCGCCATGGAGCCAAAGTCTTTACAGTCAGTTTCATACGAATGGGCTCCATGGGATTCCTATCTGGGGTATAACACATTCAAACAAATCTACCGAACCCCAGGCAGAAAAGCACGAATGAAGCTTTTCTGCAGGTAAAAAAGATGTCTTTTAACAGGGGGCCATAGTCCAAAGGCAGCAGGCGAGCAACCAGGCTTCTCCAATGCAATGTGGCGAGATTGGTCTCGCCACATCTCTCCCCTTTTCCAAACAGACTAACAGGGTATCTGACCTCCTGCCGGTCAGTGCCCTTGTTAGTCCAGCAGCCCACCCACAAGACACAATCAACAGCACAGCCCACCCACAATAAATGGTTACTGCACCTGGGTAGAGGAGAAGCTTGTCCATGTCCAGGTGCCTCACCACGGCTGTGCTGGGTACGGGTACGCTGACTTGGTGGGGTGCTGCATGTGCAGAGACCAGCGGCACTCTGCCCTGTTGCCAGCGCTACTGGGAGGGTAGCCTGGTTGAAACCTGGTTGTTGGAGGGGGAGACCGACTGTCTCCCCTTTAGATACACAGTCCTGCTGCTGGAGACCGACTGTCTCCCCTTTGGACACACAGCTCTGCTGCTGGAGACCGACTGTCTCCCCTTTGGTTACACAGCTCTGCTGCTGGAGACCGACTGTCTCCCCTTTGGCTACACAGCCCTGTCGCTGGGGGGCAGAACCGACCGTCCCTACCCCCTGTGCTGTATGTGCAAAGACCACGGTCCCATCTGCACAGTTGTGGGGTTTACTGTTCCCCCCTGGTACGTTAAGCTGCCGCTGGGGAGAGGGAGTAACAAGCTCCTCTCCCATATATACTTCCAGTCGCGGGGGAGGGACACCGACTGTCTCTGCTCCCAATACAGAGTCCTGCTGCTGGGGAAAGGAGACTGGGCTCTCTATTCCCGGTAGGACACTCTGCCGCTGGGGAATGGAGACTGGGCTCCCAATTCCCAAAAAATCACGCTGCCGCTGGGGAGGGAGGACACTGCTCTCCCGGCATATCACTTGGCTGCTGGGGGGCAAGAACAACTACATCTGCCCCCTGTAACTCAGCCTGCCGCTGGGGAGGGAGGACGCTGCTCTCCTCTCCCTGCACTTCACACTGCCTTCCCGGCATATCACTCTGCTGCTGGGGGGCAGGAACAACTACCTCTGCACCCTGTAACTCAGCCTGCCGCTGGGGAATGGAGCTTGGGCTCCCAATTCCCTGCAATATCTCATGCTGGGGAATGGAGCTCGGGCTCCCAATTCCCTGCAATACCGGTGGAGAGACCTCGGTCCCCTCTCCACCTGCCGCCTGGGGTTCCTCCCAGTAAATTTCAACAATATCTTCCCAGCTGAATGGGTCTGAGACTGGATCTGTCACTCTGCTGTCCTGCGGACCTTCCCAATGGAGTGGAAGAGATCTCGGTAGTCCTGCTCCAGTTCCCACTCCAGGGTTGCTAGGTGAGCCAGGTCTTGCTCTACCTCATGGGGGTCATCCCAGTCATGCCTAGCCTCCCTCTCATAGAAAATTTCCTGAAGTCTGTTCTGCGCAGGGCTCCTGAAGTCAGGCTCTGCAAAGGACTCCCATAACAAGCCAGGACCATCAAACTCCTCTCCCTCCTGCTTGTCATGCTCAGCTGTCCAGGGTATATACTGTGCCATATACCACCAGAGCGCCTGGTAGGCATCCTCCAGCCATAGCTCCTGCCATACCCGATGCTCTAGTTCCTTCACCCATTCCTCCAGGGGCTGCTCTCCCAGGAAGGGCATCCGCAGGGCCACTTGCTTCTGCAACCGCTGCTCTTCACTGGGGAGACTCTCACCCCGCTGGTATTGTACATTATCCAGGGCCTGGTACCAGATGCCTTTCCTTAATGCATCCCGGCCATCCAGGTCCTCCTCCTTGTATAACACTGCTGGTTCCATTCTGTTGCTTTTAGGGTCGCTGTACTGGGACATGCGTTGCCCCCACTTGTAAATCCAAAGAAATGGTGTCTCCTGTAGCTGTCCTTCTGACTGTAGGAACGATCCCGCCGCTTGCCACCAATTGTAACGGACCATTTTGCACACAAGGGGTAAAAAACGTTTAGGCGATCGGCCCCCTTTCCAGAGATACAGGCACAGCTACTGCAGAACACCAAACTCCCGAACTGGATACAAAATAGCACTCCAACTCCCGAACTGGAACCTCCCAAATAGCTGCTAGCAGACGAACAGGAAAAGCAGACAATCAGCTTACACTCCTGGCAATCAGTCTCTAACAGCATACAGTGAATCCCCCCAAGAACGAGACAAGGCTCCGTGTTGAGGGTCAAGCAGTGGTCTGAGGTGCTGGCACACCCAGCCTGGTTTTTATTACAGTCTTGCAAATACAGGACCGCCCACAGGGAGGTATAAAACAACCAATCACATCAGTTACATCCCACATATTCCCTCCCCTTATCCTGAGAGGAAACTCAATTACACATACAGTTAAAACATACTTTCTACCCAACTTTCATAACTCTAAAACCATACATCACATTCACATAAAATTACATATTCACAATCAATCCATTCAGGGGAACAACATATTAAAAAATGGCATGAATCAGACCAGGGGTTCAGAAGTTAGTAAAAAGTATCTTTTGTACCCTGGCTGGCAGCATGGCTATCTGGCTCAAACAGGTTTTACAGAACCCTCTATCCTGGACAATGGGGAAAGTAATCCAATTATCCAGGGATAGAGGCAGACTCCATTGAGCACATGGGGACACAAAGACAGTAAAACACTTTAAAATACATCAGGTAAGACACCTTACATTAAAACTATACATTTAACATATCCCCAGATAGCTCAGGTCTGAGCGCACATTATTAAGTGAATGGCGCTCAGACCACACGAATACAGTTTAATCGCCATGGAGCCAAAGTCTTTACAGTCAGTTTCATACGAATGGGCTCCATGGGATTCCTATCTGGGGTATAACACATTCAAACAAATCTACCGAACCCCAGGCAGAAAAGCACGAATGAAGCTTTTCTGCAGGTAAAAAAGATGTCTTTTAACAGGGGGCCATAGTCCAAAGGCAGCAGGCGAGCAACCAGGCTTCTCCAATGCAATGTGGCGAGATTGGTCTCGTCACACCAATTATACTACATGTGGCAGAAATGCATCTGCCATGGGTTCTTGGAGGGGCCTGCCAAAAGACGATGAGCCTTTTAAAAACTTATGTGATTTATGTACTTTTGTACTCCAGAAAGAGAGACCTACCGTTGGCCCTAATTCCCTGGAACTGTTTTGGGCATAGGACCATGTGCACCTAAACTATTGTCAGGTCCCTTGCCCCCGTGGCGCTCGCAGTGACTTTGCTTACCTCATCACAGTGAGCGTCATCTGGTCCCTGTCTCCAGACTGGCAGTGTGTCTGACGCTGCACGCTCAAGAGCAGCTTCCTTATGTGTGCTGCACCCGGTCATGTGACCCGGCACACAGTGATGACCTCAGAGACCACAAGGGAGGAAAGAAACTCCTTCCACGGGTTGTGGTTAACACTAATTGGAGGTTAGCCAATCAGACACACTCTGTGTGTATATAAGCTAACCTCTCCCTTGCCTCAGTGCCCTGTTGTGGTCTTTGGTTTACTATTGAGTGTTGCACTTGTTATTTGGATTACCTGGTTAGTGATATTTGGCTTTGTTTCTTGTTATTCTGTCTCTGTTTCCCTTGGCTCGTCTTTTTTTTTTTTTTCTTCTTTCAATTTGAAATTAAGTTTTATTGTATGGTTGTCAAGTATCTTGCGGCGCCTGCTCGCCAGGGTACAGAAAAGAAAGGGGATAGTGCAGGAACAATAATTTACATTGGTGTTACATTAGTTACATTAGTGTTACATTAGTGTTACACAATGACCGTTCTTTATTTTCCTTTGTATTGTCATCCGGTACCCCTCATCACTCTAGGGCCATCGCCTTCCGAGCCCAACCCCTATTGCGGTTAGTGGTTAGTGGTTGTGGGGGGGTGTGATTCTAACCTCTGCGTCTGCTTGAGACGTTCCACGTCTATCATCTCTTTCCACTTCTTACGGGGGTGGTGACCCTCTGTTTGCTATATCCTGGTTCCCCCCATTCTGGAATGACCTCGCAGCGGTCCCCTGTGGTGCTACTGGGCTCTTGGCTCGTCTTTTGACTATCCCTTTTTGCATAACCAGACCATTCTAAGGATCGGTATTGCAATTCTCTCTAGGTTTCCCTAGTGAATGTTACAATTATGACTTGCATGGAAATCCCGAACCCCTGAACCGATCTGGGTGATTTTTGGATATCTTGGGGGCTATCCGGGGTTTCCATGTGTTTTGTGGGTACTTTCAGGGTGTTGTTAAAATGTATGATTTTCTGTGCCTGGAGATAATTGAGTTTAGTACAGTTCCTGACTCTATTATCTCTCAGGCACATGGGAAGGATTATCCTGTTTTGTGTGGGAGTGTCCTGGACCTGAGAGCCAATGCAATTACAGTGTGTACTTTGTCACAGTCCCCTCTCAGGTCCAGTGGGGAATGCCCCTGGAATATGTTATGGAAAATCCCTTGCACGGGAACCTGCATTTAAGGCCAGTTGTGGCTGCCATTAAACAGTTCAACTTCACCCTCAACCAGGGACGTATTAGCCATGTGGCAAACAAGGCATTTGCCTTGGGCGGCATTTTCCAGGGGGCGGCAAAAAAAGCCGCCCCCAAATGCCCAGGGCAATTGTCTTGTTAGCCTTGCGGCTAACTGACATGCCGGTCATGCTGATGGGCTAGCTGCTCACTCACAGACACTCACTAACAGACACAGACACTCACACTAACAGACACACACACTCACATTAACACATTTTTTTTTTGTTTAACCCTCCCCCCCCCAGCCTCCTTACCTTTGGGAATGCTGGGGGGGGGGGTTCTCTTTCTGCCTTGGGGTCCAGTGGATGCTGGGCGTTCGGGGGGCGCAGGCGGGCAGCTGGCGAGGGAGCACTTCCTCTGAGTTGTCTGCTCAGCTCCCTCGCGCGCCGCAGAGTGAGGCTGCGAGGGAGCTGAGCAGAGTGCTCAGGGAAAGTGCTCCCTCGCCAGCCGCCTGCCAGTGCCCCCCGAACGCCCAGCATCCACTGGACCCCAAGGCAGAAAGAGAACCCCCCCCCCCAGCATTCCCAAAGGTAAGGATTCTGGGGGGGGGGGTTAAATAAAAAAAATGTGTTAATGTGAGTGTCTGTTAGTGTGAGTGTCTGTTAGTGTGAGTGTCTGTTAGTGTCTGTGTCTGTGTCTGTTAGTGAGGGTGTGTCTGTTAGCTAGTGTATGCTTATCTGTCAGTGAATGTGTGTGTGTGTGTGTGTGTATTTAGAAGGTGGGAGTGGCGCGGGGGGGACGGGGGCACCGGAGTTTTGTCCTGCCTAGGGCAGCACAATACCAGGATACATCACTGCCCTCAACATAGAGCCTTGTCTCATGATTGTAGGGGACAGTTATACCAGCTATATCACTAGCTCTTGTAAGAGCCATCCTGCTATACTTTAGTCCAGCTACCCACTGGAAGCTGGACTTGGGTCCAGGGTGGGTGGAAGACAGCGAGACCCCAGCCAAGCTGCGGTGGCTATGGTGTCTGGTGGAGTGCTTGGAATTACTCGTGGATACTAGGAAGCATTGATTGGCGGAGGCACCCAGTAGGGGTGGTAGGCGGTCTGTGACGAAAGTAACCTCGTCACTGGCTTTTGGAGGGACCTGTTGGTCAGTCTCTTGCCTCAAGACTATGGGCCCTGCAATATACCTTGCCAAATGCACTTTAAAAGGCTCTGTTCATGTGAAGTATGTACTTTTGTACTCCAGACAGAGAGACCAACCCTAATTCTCTGGAACTGTTTTGGGCATGGGACCATGTGCACGGTGGGTCAAAACTATGACTTCCAGAAAATTCCTGAACCCCTGATCTGATTTGGGTGATTTCTGGATATGTTGTTCACCTAGATCAGGGCTATGATGGGATGTGATATGTAGTATTTTGGGGTACTTATTGGACTTTGTAAAAATGTGTGATTTTTTTTTTTTTTTTTTGCCTGTGGATAATTAAGTTAATGCATTATCTGCCTTAATTATATCACTGGCAGAGGGGAGGGAATGTGTACTGTATGTGGGGGTGTCAGTCATTGTCACATTGTTTTTATTGGTTTCTACACTTTGTGTCCCTGTGCCCAACAAGGTCCACCTGGGCGTCACCCTTGTTGGGAAACTTGCATAAAGGCCAGCTGTGGCTTCCATTATACAGACTTACTTCACCCTCAATCTAGAGCCTTGTCTCTTATTGGGGAAAACTGCTATATCACTACACTATAATCACTATACTCCCTTGGATTCTCTGAGCTCTTGTAAGAGCTATTTCTGCTTGACTCTCTGGAGGAAGAGAGGTTCACCCACTGGAACATGGAGCCTTGTCGTAGGTCCAGGGTGAGTAGGTCCAGCTGCGGCGATTGTGGGGTCTGCAGTGCTTATGGTGTCTGGGGGATGTACTTGTTGTGGGGTTTATGTGAGTTTTTGGGGTACTTTCGGGTGGCCTGCAAATTGTGTTCATTTTCGCCTGAAGATAATTGAGTTAATACAGTACTTGACTCCATTATCTCCCAGGTAGAGGGGAGTGATTGTATGATGTGTATGGGAGTGTCATGTATTGTAACCCTGTTGCCATTGGTCTGTGACTTTGTAATACAGTCTATCAGGTCCAGGTGGAAGTACCCCTTGCATGGGGATTGTCATAAAAGGCCAAGTGTGGTCCCATTAAAGTCAATTCACTTTAACCTCAACATGCAGCCTCATTTCCTGATTGTAGGGAACTGCTATACTTGCTATAACCATTAGCTCTTATAAGAGCTGTACAGCTATATTGGATCCATGGTCTGCTTAGAGACCGACTTTCAAATACTGCAGCGTTATCCACACTAGGGGAAAAGGACATCTCTGGTGGTGGATACCCCTCCTCTCTTGGGGTGACCGCCACAGTAACCAATTACACTACATATCCCAAGCCAGCCAATAGCAGTATGGACTTGAGATATGTAGTGTAATTGGTTACCATCCCAAGTCAACCAATAGCAGAATGGACTTGGGATACTAACCGATTACACTATGTGACGAGACCAATCTCGCCACATTGCATTGGAGAAGCCTGGTTGCTCGCCTGCTGCCTTTGGACTATGGCCCCCTTTTAAAAGACTTTATTTTTGCATGCAGAAAAGCTGTATTCGTGCTTTTCTGCCGGTTGTTCGGTAGTTTCAATCTACCGAACAACCGTACGAATAACTGGACCACCTGGGAGCTGGAGTGTGC
>OW240917.1:1379238-1424238 GCA_933207985.1 Pelobates cultripes
TGAACGCTCAATATATCCAAACAGCGCTCAGATCCCACGAACACAGTCAAATCGCCATGGGGTTAAACCATAGCAAGGGCTGATGAGAGACACAGGAGGGGCAAAACAGCAAGTTCCAACTGGTCTGGCAGTGTCCCTGGCACAATGCCCTGCTGGAGAACAATAGACAGGAAACGGGGGAGGGGCACACCTTCCCATGTATTCAAAGGGGCAGAAAAAGTGTTTCAAAACCCAATAAGCCCAAATAAGTTTCTTAAAGGGCAATACATCCCAGGGGCCATAGTCACATGGCAAGAGGCTGGCAATCAGTCTTCTCCAATGCCCAGTGGCGAGGCTGTTTCTGCCACATGTACTTTGTCACAGTCCCCTCTCAGGTCCAGTGGGGAATGCCCCTGGAATATGTTATGGAAACCCCTTGCTTGGGGACTTGCATATAAGGCCAGTTGTGGCTGCCATTAAACAGTTCAGCTTCTCCCTCAACACAGAGCCTCGTCTCATGCTTGTAGGGAACAGCTAAACTAGCTATATCACTAGCTCTTGTAAGAGCTATCCTGCTATACTCTCTGGAGGAGGAGAGGTCTATCTACTGGAAGCTGGATCCCTGACTTGGGTTCAGGATGGGTGAAGGACGGCGAGACCCCAGCCAAGCTGCGACGGCTAAGGGTCTTCAGGCTTTTTGCAGTAAACACTGTTTGTTTCAGAGAAAATGCAGTGTTTACATTACAGCCTAGTGATACCTCCACTGGCCACTCCTCGGATGGCTGCAAGAAGTGCTTCCTGGGACAGTGCTGCACAGTGTGACTGACATTCAGTGTCTCCATCCTCTGCATGCAGACACTGAACTTTCCTCATAGAGATGCATTGATTTAATGTATCTCTAAGAGGAGATGCTGATTGGCCAGGGCTGTGTTTGGCTTGTGCTAGCTCTGCCCCTGGTGCTGGCTCTGCCCCTTGACAATATTAGCCAATCCAATGCTTTCCTATGGCAAAGCATTGAGATTTGCTCAGATCACCACTTCTGATGATATCAACCAAGTAGGCAAATCTGGGGCAGCTCCAGCAGCAGCAGACTGGAATAAAAGTAAGGTTTTACTATAATTAGGGGGACAATGTGCAGGGAAGCTAGGTGGTGTACACTATAAGGTAAGTGTAACGGACCGTTTTGCACACAAGGGGTAAAAACCGTTTAGGCGATCGTCCCCCTTTCCAGAGATGCAGGCACAGCTATTGTAGAACACCAAACTCACGAACCGCCAATAAGTGAATGCTCCAAACTCCCGAACGGCATCAAATATAACACTCCAAACACACGAACTGGAACCATACGAATCGCTGCTAGCAGACGAATAGGAAAAGCATCCAAGCGGCTTACACTCCTAGCAATCAGTCTCTATCAGCGTTCAGTAAATCCCCCCAAAGACGAGACAAGGCTCCGTATTGAGGGTCAAGCAGTGGTCAGACAGAGCTGTGGGTTTATTGTCCTTATATACACATTAGTACCAATCACAGGGTTTTGGAACACAACCAATAAACACATACAATACACTCAGACACTCCTACACAAAATCCTCCCCTCTGCCTGTGATTCAATTACCTTACACAATGGGTAATGTAATTATAACAAGCAGAGAAATACATTTTTTCCACATTATTCATAACTTGAAAAGTATGCATCACATTCACATAAACTTACATTTTCAGAATCAGCATACTCCAAATACAAACATATGTCAAAATCATCCAAATTGGTCCAGTGGTTCAAAAGATAGATCGTAGTCCTTTGTGACCAAATGAAGCATGGCTTTTCTGCCCAAAACCAGTTCCACAGAGTCTTCTATCCTGGAGATAATTGGGAAGTAATCCAATTATCTCCAAGGACAGAGGCAAAACTCCATTGAACACATGGCAGCAAAAGACAATAAAACACATAAAAACATAACTGTGCAGCCATTGCACAAAACAGGTACATTCAACATATCCCCAGATAGCTCAGATCTGAGCGCACATTATTACTGAATGGCACTCAGAGCACACACATACAGTTCAATTGCCATGGAGCCAAAGTCTTTCCCATAGTCTTTCGTTATACAAATTTGCTCCATGGCATAGCTATCTGTGGTATCACCGCCAGCACTGAATGACCCGGCTTTCGTGTCCTCGCAGGGAAAAATCAAGCGTTTCAACATGGGGCCATAGTCCAAAGGCAACAGGCGAGCAACCAAGCTTCTCCAATGCAATGTGGCGAGATTGGTCTCATCACATCTCTCCCCTTTTCCAAACAGACTAACAGGGTATCTGACCTCCTGCCGGTCAGTGCCCTTGTTAGTCCAGCAGCCCACCCACAACACACAAACAGTAATACAGCCCACCCACAATAAATGGTTACTACACCTGGGTAGAGGAGAACTTTGTCCATGTCCAGGTGCCTCACCACGGCTGTGTGGGTGACTGGTAAGCTGACTTGGTGGGTTGCTGAGTGGGCAGAGACCAGTGGTACTCTGCCCTGGTGCCAGCGCTACCACGGGAGCAGCCTGGTTGAAGCCTGGTTGTTGGAGGGGGAGACCGACTGTCTCCCCTTGTGTTACACCGCTTGGTTGCTGGAGGGGGAGACCAAATGTCTCAACTTTGGCTAAACAGCCCTGTCGCTGGGGGGGCAGAACCGACCGTCCCTACCCCCTGTGCTGTAAATGCAGAGACCATGGTCCCATCTGCACGGTTGTGGGGCTTACTGTCTCTCCCTGGTACGTTAAGCTGCCGCTGGGGAGAAGGGGTAACAAGCTCCTCTCCCATATATACTTCCAGCCGCGGGGGAGTGAGACCGACTGTCTCTGCTCCCAATACAGAGTCCTGCTGCTGGGGAAAGGAGACTGGGCTCTCTATTCCCTGTAGGCCATTCTGCCGCTGGGGAATGGAGACTGGGCTCCCAATTCCCTGCTGTATCTCCCGCTAGGGAATGGAGACTGGGCTCTCAATGCCCAATAACTCATACTGCTGCTGGGGAATGGAGACTGGGCTCCCAATTCCCTGCAATTCATTCTGCTGCTGGGGGACAGGAGCAACTATCTCTGTCCCCTGTAACTCAGCCTGCCGCTGGGGAATGGAGACTGGGCTCCCTATTCCCACTAACTCATACTGCCACTGGGGAATGGAGACTGGGCTCCCAATTCCCTGCAATTCATTCTGCTGCTGGGGGACAGGAGCAACTATCTCTGTCCCCTGTAACTCAGCCTGCCGCTGGGGAATGGAGACTGGGCTCCCTATTCCCAATAACTCATACTGCCGCTGGGGAATGGAGACTGGGCACCCAATTCCCTGCAATTCACACTGCCGCTGGGGATCTGAGCCGACTGCCCAGCATCCCTGTAGCTCACCCTGCTGCTGGGGAGGGAGGACACTGCTCTCCTCTCCCTGCAAGGTACACTGCCGCTGGGGAGGGGAGACTATGCTCTCCACTCCCTGCACTTCACACTGCCGCTGGGGAAAGGAGACACAACTCTCTATTCCCTGCAAATCAATCTGCTGCTGGGGATCTGTGCTGACCACCCAGCATCCCTGTAGGGCCGGTGGAGAGACCTCGGTCCCATCTCCACCTGCTGCCTGGGGTTCCTCCCAGTAAATCTCAACAATATCTTCCCAGCTGAAGGGGTCTGGAACTGGATCTTTCACTCTGCTGTCCTGCGGAGCCTTCCCAATGGAGTGGAAGAGATCTCGGTAGTCCTGCTCCAGTTCCCACTCCAGGGTTGCTAGGTGAGCCAGGTCTTGCTCTACCTCATGGGGGTCATCCCAGTCATGCCTAGCCTCCCTCTCGTAGAAAATTTCCTGAAGTCTGTTCTGTGCAGGGCTCCCGAAGTCAGGCTCTGCAAAGGACTCCCATAACAAGCCAGGACCATCAAACTCCTCTCCCTCTGGCTTGTCATGCTCGGCAGTCCAGGGTATATACTGTGCCATATACCACCAGAGTGCCTGGTAGGCATCCTCCAGCCATAGCTCCTGCCATACCCAGTGCTCTAGTTCCTTCACCAATTCCTCCAGGGGCTGCTCTCCCAGGAAGGGCATCCGCAGGGCCACTTGCTTCTGCAACCGCTGCTCTTCACTGGGGAGACTCTCACCCCGCTGGTATTGTACATTATCCAGGGCCTGGTACCAGATGCCTTTCCTTAATGCATCCCGGCCATCCAGGTCCTCCTCCTCGTATAACACTGCTGTTTCCATTCTGTTGCTTTTAGGGTCACTGTACTGGGACATGCGTTGCCCCCACTTGTAAATCCAAAGAAATGGTGTCTCCTGTAGCTGTCCTTCTGGCTGTAGGAACGATCACGCCGCTTGCCGCCGCTTGCACCCTCAGCATAAAAGGGTTAAACCGCCTTTTAGGAGATCTTCCCTATAATGGACCGTTTTGCACAAAAGGGGAAAAAAAACGTTTAGGTGATCGGCCCCTTTCCGGAGATGCAGGCACAGCTACTGCAGAACACCAAACACACGAACAGCCAATAAGTGAATGCTCCAAACTCCCGAACGGCATCCAATATAGCACTCCAAATACACGAACAGGAACCATACGAATAGCTGCTAACAGACGAACAGGAAAAGCATCCAAGCGGCTTACACTCCTGGCAATCAGTCTCTATCAGCATACAGTGAATCCCCCCAAGAACGAGACAAGGCTCTGTGTTGAGGGTCAAGCAGTGGTCTGAGGTGCTGGCACACCCAGCCTGGTTTTTATTACAGTCTTGCAAATACAGGACCGCCCACAGGGAGGTATAAAACAACCAATCACATCACAGTTACATCCCACATATTCCCTCCCCTTATCCTGAGAGGAAACTCAATTACACATACAGTTAAAACATACTTTCTACCCAACTTTCATAACTCTAAAACCATACATCACATTCACATAAAATTACATATTCACAATCAATCCATTCAGGGGAACAACATATAAAAAAATGGCATGAATCCGACCAGGGGTTCAAAAGTTAGTAAAAGTATCTTTTGGGCCCTGGCTGGCACATGGATATCTGGCTCAAACAGGTTTTACAGAGCCCTCTATCCTGAGACAATGGGGAAAGTAATCCAATTATCCAGGGATAGAGGCAGACTCCATTGAGCACATGGTTGCAAAAAAGACATAAAACACTTTAAAATACATAAAGTCACCGTTTACACATAACACACAGACATTTCACATATCCCCAGATAGCTGGGATCTGAGCACACAAAACTACCGAATAGCGTTCAGATCCTATTCACACAGTTCAATTGCCATGGAGCCGAAGTCTTTAACTACACGAATGGGCTCCATGGCATAGCTATCTGGGTTAACACATTTACATAAAGTCTGGTCCATAGTCCAAAGGCAGCAGGCGGGCAGCCAGGCTTCTCCAATGCAATGTGGCGAGATTGCTCTCGTCACATTCCCCTTCCAGAGATACAGGCACAGCTACTGCAGAACACCAATCCGCCGAACAGGAAACCATATGAATGCCGTAAGCAGCCGAATAGGAAAAACCATCCGAATAGGTTTACACTCCTAGCAGTCGAACTGGAACAGCATACAATAAATCCCCCCAAGAACGAGACAAAGCTCCGTGTTGAGGGTCAAGCAGTGAACAGTCAGACAGAGCTGTGGGTTTATTGTCCTTATATACACCTTAGTACCCCCCACAGGGTTTTGGAACACAACCAATAAACACATACAATAGACTCAGACACTCCCACACAAAACCCTCCCCTCTGCCTGTGATTCAATTACCTTACACAATGGCTAATGTAATTATAACAAGCAGAGAAATACAATTTTTCCACATTATTCATAACTTGAAAAGTATGCATCACATTCACATAAAACTTACATTTTCAGAATCAGCATACTCCAAATACATACGTCAAAATCATACAAATTGGTCCAGTGGTTCAAAAGATAGATCGTAGTCCTTTGTGATCAAAGGAAGCATGGCTTTTCTGCTCAAAACCAGTTCCACAGAGTCTTCTATCCTGGATATAATTGGGAAGTAATCCAATTATCTCCAAAGACAGAGGCAAAACTCCATTGAACACATGGCAACAAAAGACAATAAAACACATAAAAATATATAACTGTGCAGCCATTGCACAAAACAGGTACATTCAACATATCCCCAGATAGCTCAGATCTGAGCGCACATTATTACTGAATGGCGCTCAGAGCACACACATACAGTTCAATTGCCATGGAGCCAAAGTCTTTCCCATAGTCTTTCATTATACGAATAGGCTCCATGGCATAGCTATCTGGGGTATCACTGCTCAAACAGGGCAAGCACCAAATGACCCGGCTTTCATGTCTTTGCAGGGGAAAATCAAGCCTTTTAACATGGGGCCATAATCCAAAGGCAGCAGGCGAGCAACCAGGCTCCTCCAATGCAATGTGGCGAGATTGGTCTCGTCACAGTAAGGAATACATGTTTGTATTAGTTTTAATATATGTTTGTGTTCCTGACCCTATAGTGTTCATTCCACATTATAACACCCCCACTCAGAAACCCCTCACCCCTTCATTAATGTAATACCCCACACCCTGTATTAAAGGAACAAGGAATACTGTAGGGTCAGAAACACAAACATGCATTCCTAACCCTATAGTGTAAAAAACACCATTTACACCCCCTGCCCCCTTTCATAGAAACATAGAATGTGACGGCAGATAAGAACCAATCGGCCCATCTAGTCTGCCCAATTTTCTAAATACCTTATCTTATAGTTAGGATAGCCTTATGCCTATCCCACGCATGCTTAAACTATTCCAGTCACTACACAAACTGACACTGCATCCACTACACAAACTGACACTGCATCCACTACACATACTGACACTGCATCCACTAGTGTAGTGGATGCAGTGTCAGTTTGTGTAGTGGATGCAGTGTCAGTATGTGTAGTGGATGCAGTGTCAGTTTGTGTAGTGGATGCAGTGTTTGTGTAGTGGATGCAGTGTGTGTAGTGGATGCAGTGTCAGTATGTGTAGTGGATGTAGTGTCAGTATGTGTAGTGGATGCAGTGTCAGTATGTGTAGTGGATGCAGTGTTTGTGTAGTGGATGCAGTGTCAGTTTGTGTAGTGGATGTAGTGTCAGTATGTGTAGTGGATGTAGTGTCAGTTTGTGTAGTGGATGCAGTGTCAGTATGTGTAGTGGATGCAGTGTTTGTGTAGTGGATGCAGTGTCTGTGTAGTGGATGCAGTGTCAGTATTTGTAGTGGATGTAGTGTCAGTATGTGTAGTGGATGCAGTGTCAGCATGTGTAGTGGATGCAGTGTCAGTATGTGTAGTGGATGCAGTGTTTGTGTAGTGGATGCAGTGTCAGTTTGTGTAGTGGATGTAGTGTCAGTTTGTGTAGTGGATGCAGTGTCAGTATGTGTAGTGGATGTAGTGTCAGTTTGTGTAGTGGATGTAGTGTCAGGCTGTGTAGTGGATGTAGTGTCAGTCTGTGTAGTGGATGCAGTGTCAGTTTGTGTAGTGGATGCAGTGTCAGTTTGTGTAGTGGATGTAGTGTCAGTATGTTTAGTGGATGCAGTGTCAGTTTGTGTAGTGGATGCAGTGTCAGTATGTGTAGTGGATGCAGTGTCAGTTTGTGTAGTGGATGCAGTGTCAGTTTGTGTAGTGGATGTAGTGTCAGTATGTGTAGTGGATGCAGTGTCAGTTTGTGTAGTGGATGTAGTGTCAGTTTGTGTAGTGGATGCAGTGTCAGTATGTGTAGTGGATGCAGTGTTTGTGTAGTGGATGCAGTGTCAGTTTGTGTAGTGGATGCAGTGTCAGTTTGTGTAGTGGATGTAGTGTCAGTTTGTGTAGTGGATGCAGTGTCAGTATGTGTAGTGGATGTAGTGTCAGTTTGTGTAGTGGATGTAGTGTCAGTCTGTGTAGTGGATGCAGTGTCAGTTTGTGTAGTGGATGCAGTGTCAGTTTGTGTAGTGGATGTAGTGTCAGTATGTTTAGTGGATGCAGTGTCAGTTTGTGTAGTGGATGCAGTGTCAGTATGTGTAGTGGATGCAGTGTTAGTTTGTGTAGTGGATGCAGTGTCTGTTTTTGTAGTGGATGCAGTGTCAGTTTGTGTAGTGGATGCAGTGTCAGTTTGTGTAGTGGATGTAGTGTCAGTATGTTTAGTGGATGCAGTGTCAGTTTGTGTAGTGGATGTAGTGTCAGTTTGTGTAGTGGATGCAGTGTCAGTTTGTGTAGTGGATGCAGTGTCAGTATGTGTAGTGGATGTAGTGTCAGTTTGTGTAGTGGATGTAGTGTCAGTTTGTGTAGTGGATGCAGTGTCAGTATGTGTAGTGGATGTAGTGTCAGTTTGTGTAGTGGATGTAGTGTCAGTTTGTGTAGTGGATGCAGTGTCAGTTTGTGTAGTGGATGTAGTGTCAGTTTGTGTAGTGGATGCAGTGTCAGTATGTGTAGTGGATGCAGTGTCAGTTTGTGTAGTGGATGCAGTGTCAGTATGTGTAGTGGATGTAGTGTCAGTTTGTGTAGTGGATGTAGTGTCAGTTTGTGTAGTGGATGCAGTGTCAGTTTGTGTAGTGGATGCAGTGTCAGTATGTTTAGTGGATGCAGTGTCAGTTTGTGTAGTGGATGCAGTGTCAGTTTGTGTAGTGGATGTAGTGTCAGTTTGTATAGTGGATGCAGTGTCAGTATGTGTAGTGGATGCAGTGTTAGTTTGTGTAGTGGATGCAGTGTCAGTATGTGTGGCAAACCTAGCCACTTGGACTATAACTAGAGACTATGCCTTTAAGGGTTGCCTATAGGTCTGGGGAGATATGCGCTTTACTCTTCTATGTATACTTAATGTATTCTCTGCATTGCCTGTAATTGCTGTTTCCGCCGAATGCAAATGGCGGTTTTGTATGGGGATTTTCTTTCGTTTCACGAACGGCACTTTAGAAAGCCGTTCGTGAACCGGACGCGATACCCCCTAATAGCCCACACACTTAGAGGCGTGTGGCGCTAGTTAACCGATTGCAACATTGTTGCAATCGGTTATTAGAGGCTCTCCTGGGTGGCCGTCGTTCGACTACCGACCATGCGGCGGTCGGCCATCTTGGATCCTTTGTTCCTCTGCGGTGCCGGGTCGTCGAACGCATAGTACTACCAATAGCTATTCGACGGCACGAACACCGCTGAGCCTCCAGGACGTTCGGGAGTTTCAGGATCGTGTTCACTAAAAACAATCGGTCCTTTTCGTATGTTTTAAAAGAAATGGGTTTTTCGTGCGGCGTTCGGTTATTTTAGCTGGGATCTGAGCGGTAATCTCATGAATGATGCGCTCAGACCCCAGCTATCTACCGAACGTCCATTCGTGTAAATTCACCGTGTATTTAACAAGTTATGTATTTTTGTTTAAATTGTCGGTTCTGCTGCACGAGGGGATAATCCCCTTAACGGTGCATTCTGGGAGGATGATCCCTCTCGTGCAGCGGTGCCTGATGGGAGAAATATGTTGTCATGTAAGTCCCCCATGTAGTCCCCTCTGGGAGTGCCCCTGGGAAGGGACTCAGGAAACCCCTTGCATGGGGACTTGTATAAATTGTCCTGCCGATTAAAAGGTTGTCAGTTGACTCTCAGAACTGTGTCTCGTCCGGTTACTGGGAGGTTGGGGATATTGCCTTATGATTTTTCAGCGCTTGACTGTGGATTCGTTTCTGAACCAGCGGAATTCGTGGATTTATAATTGGCGTTCCGCTACAGTATGTGTAGTGGATGCAGTGTCAGTTTGTGTAGTGGATGCAGTGTCAGTATGTGTAGTGGATGCAGTGTTAGTTTGTGTAGTGGATGCAGTGTCTGTTTTTGTAGTGGATGCAGTGTCAGTTTGTGTAGTGGATGCAGTGTCAGTATGTGTAGTGGATGCAGTGTCAGTTTGTGTAGTGGATGCAGTGTCAGTATGTGTAGTGGATGTAGTGTCAGTATGTGTAGTGGATGCAGTGTCAGTTTGTGCAGTGGATGCAGTGTCAGTTTGTGTAGTGGATGCAGTGTTTGTGTAGTGGATGCAGTGTCAGTATGTGTAGTGGATGCAGTGTCAGTTTGTGTAGTGGATGCAGTGTCAGTATGTGTAGTGGATGCAGTGTCAGTTTGTGTAGTGGATGCAGTGTCAGTATGTGTAGTGGATGCAGGTCTTTGTGTAGTGTAGTGGATGCAGTGTCAGTATGTGTAGGGTATGCAGTGTCAGTTTGTGTAGTGGATGCAGTGTCAGTATGTGTAGTGGATGTAGTGTCATGTGTAGTGGATGCAGTGTCAGTTTGTGCAGTGGATGCAGTGTCAGTTTGTGTAGTGGATGCAGTGTCAGTATGTGTAGTGGATGCAGTGTCAGTTTGTGTAGTGGATGCAGTGTATTTGTGTAGTGGATGCAGTGTCAGTTTGTGTAGTGGATGCAGTGTCAGTATGTGTAGTGGATGCAGTGTCAGTATGTGTAGTGGATGTAGTGTCAGTATGTGTAGTGGATGCAGTGTCAGTTTGTGCAGTGGATGCAGTGTCAGTTTGTGTAGTGGATGCAGTGTTTGTGTGGTGGATGCAGTGTCAGTTTGTGTAGTGGATGCAGTGTCAGTATGTGTAGTGGATGCAGTGTCAGTTTGTGTAGTGGATGCAGTGTCAGTATGTGTAGTGGATGCAGTGTCAGTTTGTGTAGTGGATGCAGTGTTTGTGTAGTGGATGCAGTGTCAGTTTGTGTAGTGGATGCAGTGTCAGTATGTGTAGTGGATGCAGTGTCAGTTTGTGTAGTGGATGCAGTGTCAGTATGTGTAGTGGATGCAGTGTTAGTTTGTGTAGTGGATGTAGTGTCAGTTTGTGTAGTGGATACAGTGTTTGTGTAGGGATGTACTTTGTGATATTCTGTCTCTCACTGTTAGAATACACCTACCATTAAAATTATAGACTGATCATTCCTTTGTCAGTGGAGAAACGTTCAAAATCAGCAGGGGATCAAATACTTTTTTCCATCACTGTATGTATGAATATCTCTATCTATATATATATATATATATAGTGTAAAATAGGGGCTGCCTTTTGTGGGAATAGAAAAAGTGTTTTGTTGGGCTTATTTTTACATTAATGTTAATAAATTCAAATTTAATTCCACCCGTCCTTGTTCTTACCTGTGGCCAGGGAGGGGGAGATTACATTCACTGGTGGTCTGGTGGCATTTTGCTGGGGACAAGGCACTGTATACTGCAAAGGGCACCCAGTAACATCATCTTCACTTTACAATTGCTCAGTTCTCCAACTCTGCTCCGGGAAACTCAGGCCCAGGTAGATATGGCTGTAAAGGGCCGGGGTCCCACAATCCCAATGTGTGTATGTGTATATATATATATATATATATATATATATATATATCAGTTATCGCTATATACATGTGGGCCGCAGCAGCCTGTATACTGCAGAGGAAGCCCAGCACATACCATCTTTATTTTGCAACTGCTTATTTCTCCAACTCTCGCAAGCTCCTCAGTCGTCAGAACCTTGCCACGGGACACCATGGCAATGCTCCACATGGCACAAGCTGAGCTCGCAAGAGTTTGAGAAAGGAGCTGCTGTAAAATGAAGATGGCATGTGCTGGGTCCCTTTCTGCTCCCCGAGCAGTCCCCTGGGGTCCAATGGGAATCTTCTCCCTTGGGTCCAGTGGGGATCTTCTCCCTGGGGTACAGTTGGCATCTTCTTCCAGGGGGCCTAGTATGGATCTTCTCCCTAAGGTCCAGTGGAGATTTTCTCCCGTGGATCCAGTGGGGAAGAGATTGTCACCCCGGAAATCTCCCTGCAGTCTTCCAGTTCCTGATTGCTCCCCCGTGCTGTTTAGTGATGCCGAGAATGGAAAGATGTAAAATTTCAGCTCCCGGCATCACCACAGACAGGGAGCAGTGAGGAACTGGAAACACATCCATGCTCCCTAGTGCCCTCACCACCTGCCTCCTCTCTTCCTCGCCAGTATATAGACATGCCATGTGGGGTAAGAAGGTGCCTACTCTGCATTACTGAGTAAGTGCCCGATTTGGGGGCTATCTAAGGTGGGTTACTGGTGGGTGCTAAATTAAAATAAATAAATTACTGTTTGTACTAAATTTTTATCCTGTGTGTGCTCCCTCAAAAAGATGTATGCGCGCACAAGCACACACATTAAAGGGAATACTGACTGTGATCATATTTATGTATGAATTATAAATACAGTTAAAATAGAGTTATGTATGTATGTGGATAACAAGGACTTTGTAAAGAAGATCATGGAGGTAGAACCCGTAATAATATATAACTCACAATAATATATAGGGCAGTTTTATCATTAAGGGTAAGAGAAGGGTCCGTAAAAAGCTACAGAGATTTCACCTTGCTCATTTACCTTTCCATCTCCTTGAGCTTTTCCTTGTTCAGTTTGTTTAAAATAATTTCCATTAAATACATAATTAACATGTCACCTTCTCAGTCTAAAGGAACAAATGATAGGCTTTATTCCAAGTCAAATAACACTTGGCAGTTCATTATCTGTCTTTAATAGTGAGATTGGAAATCAGGGCTATTTTCTATGGGTTAGAGTCAGGTCAAGGTGAGAAAGGTCTATGTGTTCCCCATAAATCGGTTCTTACAGTATTGGTTTAACCTTGCTGTAATGCTACTTCACCCAACACGTGCTGAAATTCCACAGGTGGTGTTTGTGCCATTGGGGTTCATCATGTTGTGATTAGCGTTCTGTCCATGACACCGGGGCCGGTGTTGGGTTCTGGCCATGACACCAGGGCCGGTGTTGCGTTCTGTCCATGACACCGGGGCCAATGTTGAGTTCTGTCCATGACACCGGGGTAGGTGTTGCGTTCTGTCCATTACACCAGGGCCAGCGCCGGCGTTGTGTTCTGTCCATTACACCAGGGCCGGTAGTGTTCTGTCCATTAGACCGGGGCCAGTGTTGAGTTCTGTCCATGACACCGGGGCCGGTGTTGTGTTCTGTCCATGACACCGGGGCCGGTGTTGTGTTCTGTCCATGACACCGGGGCCGGTGTTGTGTTCTGTCCATGACACCGGGGCCGGTGTTGTGTTCTGTCCATGACACCGGGGCCGGTGTTGTGTTCTGACCATGACACCAGGGCCGGTGTTGTGTTCTGTCCACAATAATTAACCCCTTAAGGACACAAGATTCCCTTTTATTCCAGAAGTTATGTCCTTAAGGGGTTAAACTGTATACCGTACATTAAGCTGTATACCGTACATTAAGCTGTATACTGTATTTAAGCTGTATACCGTACATTAAAGGACCACTATAGTGCCAGGAAAACTGTAACGGCACCCCCAGGCATAAAAGGGTTAAACCGCCATTTAGAAGATCTTCCCCTTCCAGAGACACAGGCAGCTACTGTAGACACCAATCCACTGAACCGGAGAAGCATATGAATGCTCTCAAACATACGAATGTTGTAAACAGACGAATAGGAAAAACCATATGAATAGGTTTACACTCCTAGCAGTCGAACTGGAACAGCATACAATAAATCCCCCCAAGAACGAGACAAGGCTCAGTTTTGAGGGTCAAGCAAGAACAGACAGAGCTGTGGGTTTATTGTTTTTATATACACATTCTTACACATTAGTACCACCCACAGGGTTTTGGAAAACAACCAATAAACACATACAATACACACAATCCTCCCCTCTGCCTGTGATACAATTACCTTACACAATGGGTAATGTAATTATCACCGGCAGAGAAATACAGTTTTTCCACATTATTCATAACTTGAAAAGTATGCATCACATAAAACTTACATTTTCAGAATCAGCATACTCCAAATACAAACATACGTCAAAATCATACAAATTGGTCCAGTGGTTCACAAGATAGATCGTAGTCTTTTGTGACCAAAGGAAGCATGGCTTTTCTGCCCAAAACCAGTTCCACAGAGTCTTCTATCCTGGAGATAATTGGGAAGTAATCCAATTATCTCCAAAGACAGAGGCAAAACTCCATTGAACACATGGCAGCAAAAGACAATAAAATACATAAAAACATATAACTGTGCAGCCATTGCACAAAACAGGTACATTCAACATATCCCCAGATAGCTCAGATCTGAGCACACATTATTACTGAATGGCGCTCAGAGCACACACATACAGTTCAAAAGCCAAAGTCTTTCCCATAGTCTTTCATTATACGAATGGGCTCCATGGCATAGCTATCTGGGGTATCACCACTCAAACAGGGCCAGCACCGAATGACCCATCTTTCGTGTCCTCGCAGGAAAAAATCAAGCGTTTCAACATGGGGCCATAGTCTAAAGGCATCAGGCGGGCAACCAGGCTCCTCCAATGCACAGTGGCGAGATTGGTCTTGTCACAAAAACATACTCGTTTTCCTGGCAATATAGTGCCCCCACCCTCAGGGTCCCCCTCCCGCCGGGCTCTGGGGAGAGGAAGGGGTTAAACACTTTGTTAAGACACCTCCCGTGTCTTTAAGCCAACCCGCCGTTTAGTAAACCTTCCCCGGCTGCAGTACAGTCTCTGTTCGCTTACTCTGTAACCCACGAACCAAATGTAGGGGAAGCGGCAATCTCCCGATCGAAATCCACGAACGGCTCCAAACTCCCGAACGGCAATATACGAACTGCTAGGAACCGTCGAACAATAATATCCCCAAAGCGGCTTTCGTTCCATCCAGCAGTCTCTAAACGTGAAGAAGAAATCCCCCCAATAACGAGACAGAAGCTCCGCATTGAGGGTCAAATAAGATCTGGGTTTACTGTGGGCTACCTGCCCGTATTTATGCAGGTCTCCCACCTGGTGGACACTCCCCTAGGGGACCAAATGGAAGACTTAAAGTACAGACAGATAGAAGGACATTTCTGACACACAGTCACATATCTTACCCACAGTGCATTCTGATTCCCTCCCCTCTGTCCTGGAGTTAATTACTAAGTAACTCAATTAACTCCAGGACAAGGACAGTCGCCATTTTAAACATAAAATAATAAAAGACATAAAAATGCATAACTACATGAAAACTGAACATTTCCCATTCGTATTACATGTCCCCAGATAGCCTGGATCTGAGTGCATATTATTGGCGAATAGCGCTCAGATCCCACACACATAGTTCAATCGCCAGGGAGTCAAAGTTCTTACAGTCCTTCGGTATACGAATGACTCCATGGGTGGGCTATCTGGGTTAAGTCTTTTGTATGCTCTCAATCTCCCGAACAGCCGGTGTTCGCATGCTTTCGTGGAGGCAGCCAGGCGTTCCCTTGTTTCAGCGGTGTTCGACAGAAAAAGTGTCCGTTTTCCGTTCCATAGAAATAGAGCCAAACACCGCTGAGCGTTCGCATGATTTAAAATGGCCGCTGCCTCGTGGTCGACATACGAACGACGACCACCCTGAGTTCGGTTTAATTGAGAAGTGTCTGCGGTTAACCACAACGTTATAATGGTGATCACTTCGTTAACCTGCAGCACACTCCTCACTTGGGTGGCCGTTCGTTCGGCAGATTTGTTCGGGAAAAAAGAGTCATTCGAATGGCTGGGCTATAGAAACCAGCCATTCATACGAACGGGGACAAACAGACGAACGGGCAAAAATCCAGCAGACAGATGGTTCTGTCACACACTTACCTTTCTCCAGCGCTGGGCGGGGAGCTTTCCTCCTCCTCTCCTTCTTCCTAGCGACGTCATCGGCTGAATGTGCATGCGCGACAGGAGCTGCGCGCGCATTCAGCCAGTCTCATAGGAAAGCATTCATAATGCTTTCCTATGGACGCTGGCGTCTTCTCACTGTGATTTTCAATGAGACAGCCACTAGAGGCTTTAGAGGCTGGATTAACCCTGATTCTCTGAAACTGCTAGGTTTATAAAAAAAAAAAAAAGGATTAATTCTATCTGGACCTGGCACCCAGACCACTTCATTAAGCTGAAGTGGTCTGGGTGCCTATTGTGGTCCTTTAAGCGGTATACTATACAATAAGCTATATATCGTACATTAAGCTGTAGTGGTTCTGGTGACTATAGTGTCCCTTTAATTTGAGGTAAATTAGAGATTAGTGCCACAATAATATATTGGATTGCCTACTTACCATCAGATGAGGACAAGAGTATGATGATGGGCTCAGGCTGCAGTCTGGCTCCACAGGTCTGGTGTAGAAGAGACTCTCTGGAGACTGTTTGTAACCGTGCTCATAACAATTAACAAACAGGAAGCAGCTCCTTTTTATGGGGCCCCTTACACAGCTCAAGGTCTGGGCCCCCAGGGCCTGACCGTGAGTATGCCTACATGGCCCACCCATGAGTTCTCTCACAGTAAGTGGAGTGTATGTGTGTAGAGGATGTGTTATGTGTTATTGTAGAGGATGTAATGCAGTGTAAAGGGATACCAATTTGTGTAAGGGATGTAGTGTGTGTGTATAGGGGATGCAGTCTGTGTCTGTGTGTAAGGAATGCATTGTATGTTTCTGGGTGTGTGTGTGTAAGGGATGCAAGGTCTGTTTCTGTGTATGTCATTTAATGCAGTGTGTGTCTGTAAGGGGTGCAGTGAGTGTGTGTAAGAGAAGCAGTGTGTGTGTGTGCGTGTAAGGGATGCATTGTATGTTTCTGTGTGTGTAGGGATGCATTGTATGTTTGTGTGTGTATGTAGGGATGCATTGTGTTTTTCTGTGTGTGTGTAGGGATGCATTGTGTTTTTTTGTGTGTGTGTAGGGATGCATTGTATGTTTGTGTATGTATGTAGGGATGCATTGTGTGTTTCTCTGTGTGTGTGTAGGGATGCATTGCATGTTTCTGTGTGTGTGTGTGTAGGGATGCATTGCATGTTTCTGTGTGTGTGTAGGGATGTATTCTGTGTTTCTGTGTGTGTGTGTGTGTGTAGGGATGCATTGTGTGTTTATGTGTGTGTGTGTGTAGGGCTGCATTGTATGTTTCTGTGTGTGTAGGGCTGCATTGTGTGTTTCTGTGTGTGTGTGTAGGGATGCATTGTATGTTTCTGAGTGTGTGTGTAGGGCTGCATTGTATGTTTCTGTGTGTGTAGGGCTGCATTGTGTGTTTCTGTGTGTGTGTGTAGGGATGCATTAGGTGTGTGTAGGGATGCATTGTATGTTTCTGTGTGTGTAGGGATGCATTGTGTATTTCAGTGTGTCTGTGTGTGTGTGTGTAGAGATGCATTGTGTGTGTGTAGGGATGCATTGTATGTTTCTGTGTGTGTGTAGGGATGCATTGTGTGTTTGTGTGTGTGTGTGTGTGTGTGTGTGTGTAAGGATACATTGTATGTTTCTGTGTGTGTTTGTGTAAGGATGCATTGTGTATGTGTGTAGCGTAAAAGAGAGGGTTTGTGGGGTCGGATAGGGGCTGAGAGGGGACAGCTCTTTATTTTTTTTGTTGGTCCTCTCACTACCCCCTCTCCCACAACCCGTTAGTGGTCCCCCCCCCCTCTAATGGTCCTCTCCAGTCCCCTCTCCCTCACCCCCATCCACTTAGTGGTCCTCCCTTTCCCCCCACCACCTTAGCAAAAAATTAAGTCAACCAATCACTTGCAGGCAAAATGTGTCAGGTCCCAAAAACTGGCTAGTCTTTAGTCACTTCTGCACACAACTCTGATATCTCTGTCATGTGTCTCTCTAATACAGCATGGGGTCTAATTAACCCAGTAAATGCTGGATTGGTACCAGGTCTCTCTATTAGCAGTGTAATGCGGTATGGGGGTGTAATTAACCCAGTAAATGCTGGATTAGTACCAGGTCTCTCTATTAGCAGTGTAATGCGGTATGGGGATCTAATTAACCCAGTAAATGCTGGATTAGTACCAGGTCTCTCTATTAGCAGTCTAATGCGGTATGGGGCTCTAATTAACCCAGTAAATGCTGGATTAGTACCAGGTCTCTCTATTAGCAGTGTAATGCGGTATGGGGGTCTAATTAACCCAGTAAATGCTGGATTAGTACCAGGTCTTTCTATTAGCAGTCTAATGCGGTGTGGGGGTCTAATTAACCCAGTAAATGCTGGATTAGTACCAGGTCTCTCTATTAGCAGTGTAATGCGGTGTGGGGGTCTAATTAACCCAGTAAATTCTGGATTAGTACCAGGTCTTTCTATTAGCAGTGTAATGCGGTGTGGGGGTCTAATTAACCCAGTAAATGCTGGATTAGTACCAGGTCTTTCTATTAGCAGTGTAATGCGGTGTGGGGCTCTAATTAACCCAGTAAATGCTGGATTAGTACCAGGTCTCTCTATTAGCAGTGTAATGCGGTGTGGGGGTCTAATTAACCCAGTAAATGCTGGATTAGTACCAGGTCTTTCTATTAGCAGTCTAATGCGGTGTGGGGGTCTAATTAACCCAGTAAATGTTGGATTAGTACCAGGTCTCTCTATTAGCAGTGTAATGCGGAGTGGGGCTCTAATTAACCCAGTAAATGCTGGATTAGTACCAGGTCTCTCTATTAGCAGTGTAATGCGGTATGGGGGTGTAATTAACCCAGTAAATGCTGGATTAGTACCAGGTCTTTCTATTAACAGTGTAATGCGGTATGGGGGTGTAATTAACCCAGTAAATGCTGGATTAGTATCAGGTCTCCCTATTAGCAGTGTAATGCGGTATGGGGGTCTAATTAACCCAGTAAATGCTGGATTAGTACCAGGTCTCTCTATTAGCAGTGTAATGGCATTATGGGGTCTAATTAACCCAGAAAATGCTGGATTAGTACCAGGCCTCTATTAGCAGTGTAACGTGTATGGGGTGTAATTAACCCAAAGCTGATTAGTACCAGGTCTTCATTAGCAGCGCACGGGGTAATTAACCCAGTAAATGCTGGATTAGTATCAGGTCTCCTATTAGCAGTGTAATGCGTATAGTGTAATTAACCCAGTAAATGCTGGATTAGTATCAGGTCTCCTATTAGCAGTGTAATGCGGCATGGGGTCTAATTAACCCAGTAAATGCTGATAGTACCAGGTCTCTATTAGCAGTGTAAATGTAAGTTAGTACCAGGTCTCCCTATTAGCAGTGTGGTAATGGCATGGGGTCTAATTAACCTGCAAATGCTAGTACCAGGTCTCTCTATTAGCAGTGTAATGCGGTATGGGGTCTAATTAACCCAGTAAATGCTGGATTAGTACCAGGTCTCTCTATTAGCAGTGTAATGCATTATGGGGCTCTAATTAACCCAGTAAATGCTGGATTAGTACCAGGTCTCTCTATTAGCAGTGTAATGCGGTGTGGGGCTCTAATTAACCCAGTAAATGCTGGATTAGTACCAGGTCTTTCTATTAGCAGTGTAATGCGGTGTGGGGCTCTAATTAACCCAGTAAATGCTGGATTAGTACCAGGTCTCTCTATTAGCAGTGTAATGCGGTATGGGGTCTAATTAACCCAGTAAATGCTGGATTAGTACCAGGTCTCTCTATTAGCAGTGTAATGCATTATGGGGGTCTAATTAACCCAGTAAATGCTGGATTAGTACCAGGTCTCTCTATTAGCAGTGTAATGCGGTATGGGGGTGTAATTAACCCAGTAAATGCTGGATTAGTACCAGGTCTTTCTATTAACAGTGTAATGCGGTATGGGGGTGTAATTAACCCAGTAAATGCTGGATTAGTATCAGGTCTCCCTATTAGCAGTGTAATGCGGTATGGGGGTGTAATTAACCCAGTAAATGCTGGATTAGTATCAGGTCTCCCTATTAGCAGTGTAATGCGGTATGGGGGTCTAATTAACCCAGTAAATGCTGGATTAGTACCAGGTCTCTCTATTAGCAGTGTAATGTCGTGTGGGGGTTAGTACCAGGTCTCCCTATTAGCAGTGTAATGCGGTATGGGGTCTAATTAACCCAGTAAATGCTGGATTAGTACCAGGTCTCTCTATTAGCAGTGTAATGCGGTATGGGGTCTAATTAACCCAGTAAATGCTGGATTAGTACCAGGTCTCTCTATTAGCAGTGTAATGCGGTGTGGGGGTCTATTTAACCCAGTAAATGCTGGATTAGTACCAGGTCTCTCTATTAGCAGTGTAATGCGGTGTGGGGGTGTAATTAACCCAGTAAATGCTGGATTAGTACCAGGTCTCTCTATTAGCAGTGTAATGCGGTGTGGGGCTCTAATTAACCCAGTAAATGCTGGATTAGTACCAGGTCTCTCTATTAGCAGTGTAATGCGGTATGGGGTCTAATTAACCCAGTAAATGCTGGATTAGTACCAGGTCTCCCTATTAGCAGTGTAATGCAGTATGGGGGTCTAATTAACCCAGTAAATGCTGGATTAGTACCAGGTCTCTCTATTAGCAGTGTAATGCGGTATGGGGGTGTAATTAACCCAGTAAATGCTGGATTAGTACCAGGTCTCTCTATTAGCAGTGTAATGCAGTATTGGGGATCTAATTAACCCAGTAAATGCTGGATTAGTACCAGGTCTCTCTATTAGCAGTGTAATGCGGTATGGGGGTCTAATTAACCCAGTAAATGCTGGATTAGTACCAGGTCTCTCTATTAGCAGTGTAATGCATTATGGGGCTCTAATTAACCCAGTAAATGCTGGATTAGTACCAGGTCTCTCTATTAGCAGTGTAATGCGGTATGGGGGTGTAATTAACCCAGTAAATGCTGGATTAGTACCAGGTCTCTCTATTAGCAGTGTAATGCGGTGTGGGGGTCTAATTAACCCAGTAAATGCTGGATTAGTACAAGGTCTCTCTATTAGCAGTGTAATGCGGTGTGGGGCTCTAATTAACCCAGTAAATGTTGGATTAGTACCAGGTCTCTCTATTAGCAGTGTAATGCGGTGTGGGGCTCTAATTAACCCAGTAAATGCTGGATTAGTACCAGGTCTCTCTATTAGCAGTGTAATGCATTATGGGGCTCTAATTAACCCAGTAAATGCTGGATTAGTACCAGGTCTCTCTATTAGCAGTGTAATGCGGTGTGGGGGTCTAATTAACCCAGTAAATGCTGGATTAGTACCAGGTCTCTCTATTAGCAGTGTAATGCGGTATGGGGGTCTAATTAACCCAGTAAATGCTGGATTAGTACCAGGTCTCTCTATTAGCAGTGTAATGCGGTGTGGGGGTCTAATTAACCCAGTAAATGCTGGATTAGTACCAGGTCTCCCTATTAGCAGTGTAATGCGGTATGGGGGTCTAATTAACCCAGTAAATGCTGGATTAGTACCAGGTCTCCCTATTAGCAGTGTAATGCGGTATGGGGCTCTAATTAACCCAGTAAATGCTGGATTAGTACCAGGTCTCTCTATTAGCAGTGTAATGCGGTGTGGGGGTCTAATTAACCCAGTAAATGCTGGATTAGTACCAGGTCTCTCTATTAGCAGTGTAATGCGGTGTGGGGCTCTAATTAACCCAGTAAATGCTGGATTAGTACCAGGTCTTTCTATTAGCAGTGTAATGCGGTGTGGGGGTCTAATTAACCCAGTAAATGCTGGATTAGTATCAGGTCTCCCTATTAGCAGTGTAATATGAAGCTCACTATGAGGATACAGAGCCAGCCTAGGATTTATCACGTGACCGGAGTCATGTGATCACACTCAGTCTCTCCAGGAACTTTAACAACTTCCTGATTGTGGAGCTCAGACAGGTATCTGCATCTCATATCCCCCTGTGTAATATAATATATCCAATATATCCCCTGTGTAATATAATATATCCAATATATCCCCTGTGTAATATAATATATCCAATATATCCCCCTGTATCATATAATATATCCAATATATCCCCCTGTATCATATAATATATCCAATATATCCCCCTGTATCATATAATATATCCAATATATCCCCCTGTATCATATAATATATCCAATATATCCCCCTGTATCATATAATATATCCAATATATCCCCCTGTATCATATAATATATCCAATATATCCCCCTGTATCATATAATATATCCAATATATCCCCCTGTATCATATAATATATCCAATATATCCCCTGTGTAATATAATATATCCAATATATCCCCCTGTATCATATAATATATCCAATATATCCCCCCTGTATCATATAATATATCCAATATATCCCCCCTGTGTAATATGATATATCCAATATATCCCCCTGTATCATATAATATATCCAATATATCCCCCCTGTATCATATAATATATCCAATATATCCCCCCTGTATCATATAATATATCCCCCCTGTATCATATAATATATCCCCCTGTGTAATATAATATATCCAATATATCCCACTGTGTAATATAATATATCCAATATATCCCCCTGTGTAATATAATATATCCCCTGTGTAATATAATATACTGTGTAATATAATATATCCAATATATCCCCCCTGTATCATATAATATATCCAATATATCCCCCCTGTATCATATAATATATCCAATATATCCCCCCTGTATCATATAATATATCCCCCCTGTATCATATAATATATCCCCCTGTGTAATATAATATATCCAATATATCCCACTGTGTAATATAATATATCCAATATATCCCCCTGTGTAATATAATATATCCCCTGTGTAATATAATATATCCAATATATCCCCCTGTATCATATAATATATCCAATATATCCCCCTGTGTAATATAATATATCCAATATATCCCCCTGTGTAATATAATATATCCAATATATCCCACTGTGTAATATAATATATCCAATATATCCCCCTGTGTAATATAATATATCCAATATATCCTCCTGTGTAATATAATATATCCAATATATCCCCCTGTGTTATATAATATATCCAATATATCCCCCTGTATCATATAATATATCCAATATATCCCCCTGTGTAATATAATATATCCAATATATCCCCCTGTGTAATATAATATATCCAATATATCCCCCTGTGTAATATAATATATCCAATATATCCCCCTGTGTAATATAATATATCCAATATATCCCCTGTGTAATATAATATATCCAATATATCCCCCTGTATTATATAATATATCCAATATATCCCCCTGTATCATATAATATATCCAATATATCCCCTGTGTAATATAATATATCCAATATATCCCCCCTGTATCATATAATATATCCAATATATCCCACTGTGTAATATAATATATCCAATATATCCCCCTGTGTAATATAATATATCCAATATATCCCCCTGTGTAATATAATATATCCAATATATCCCACTGTGTAATATAATATATCCAATATATCCCCCTGTGTAATATAATATATCCCCTGTGTAATATAATATATCCAATATATCCCCCTGTATCATATAATATATCCAATATATCCCCCTGTGTAATATAATATATCCAATATATCCCACTGTGTAATATAATATATCCAATATATCCCCCTGTGTAATATAATATATCCAATATATCCTCCTGTGTAATATAATATATCCAATATATCCCCCTGTGTTATATAATATATCCAATATATCCCCCTGTATCATATAATATATCCAATATATCCCCCTGTATCATATAATATATCCAATATATCCCCCCTGTGTAATATAATATATCCAATATATCCCCCTGTATCATATAATATATCCAATATATCCCCCTGTATCATATAATATATCCAATATATCCCCCTGTATCATATAATATATCCAATATATCCCCCTGTATCATATAATATATCCAATATATCCCCCTGTATCATATAATATATCCCCCTGTATCATATAATATATCCAATATATCCCCCTGTATCATATAATATATCCAATATATCCCCCTGTATCATATAATATATCCAATATATCCCCCTGTATCATATAATATATCCAATATATCCCCCTGTATCATATAATATATCCAATATATCCCCCTGTATCATATAATATATCCAATATATCCCCCTGTATCATATAATATATCCAATATATCCCGCTGTCTAATATAATATATATAGTCTGTATAATATCTAATATATGGTCTGTTTAATATATAATATATGGTCTGTTTAATATATAATATATAGTTTGTATAATATATAGTCTAGTCTGTATAGTATAATATCTAATATATAGTCTGTATAATATAATATATAGTCTGTATAATAACTATAATATGTAGTCTGTATAGTATATCTAATAGATAGTCTGTATAATATATAGTCTGTATAATATATAGTCTAGTCTGTATAGTATAATATCTAATATATAGTCTGTATAATATAATATATAATAAAGTCTGTATAATATAATATCTAATATATAGTCTGTATAATAACTATAATATATAGTCTGTATAGTATAATATATAATAAAGTCTGTATAATATAATATCTAATATATAGTCTGTATAATATAATATATAGTTTGTATAATATAACTCTGATATATAATATATCCCCTGTATAATATAATATCTAATATATAGTCTGTATAATATCATATCTATAATATAATATATTGTCTGTATAATATATCGCTGTAAGGAAACTCTATTATATAGTCTGTATAGTATATATAGTCTGTATAGTATAATATATCCCCTGTATCATATAACTCTGATATATAGTCTGTGTGGCAAAACTAGCCACTTAAGACTGTATGTTCATTAATGTGATGCTTAGCATTAAGGCTGAAGTGAGTGTATTCCCCTGTCTGTATTTTATGCGAACGAGAGCATTCGCATGCTGGTGGCATGAAAGCCACCAACATTCAGACAGTAGTTTCACGAACGGTGAATTTCAACACTGTTCGTGAAACGAACAAACTACCGAATGGTAGACCACACACAGGAGGTCGTGTGGCTCCCATTAAGTATTGCAACATTGTATCTTTCGGTCGTTAATGGATGTTCACGGTGGCTGCCGTTCGGATACCGACCACGTGGCGGTCGGCCATCTTGGATCCTTTGTTAACCCAGCGGTATTTTGTCGTCGAGTGCCTGGAACTAAAATCGGCTACTCAACGGCACGAATACCGCTGGACCTCCACTCCATTCGGGAGCACCGGTCTTTCGGTATTTTACCCCTGTTGGTCTATTCGTGCCTTTGTTGAAAAATGTATGTTTAAGTGTATTTCGTGCGGCGTTCAGCTAATTGTGCTGGGATCTGAGCGGTACTTTCACGAAGTATGCGCTCAGACCCCAGCTATCTGCCGAACGGTCATTCGGTATAATAGCAGGAATAATGTTAAAGTTATGTATTTTTGTGTAAAAATACAGTTCTGCTGCACGGAGGGACAATCCACTTAACTGAATATTTTAGTGGGAGTATCCCTCTCGTACAGCAGTGCATGGTGGGAGAAATGCTCTGTATGTTAAGTCCCCCATGTAGTCCCCTACTGTACAACCCCTGTAAAGTCAGTAGGGAAACTCCTTGTATAGGGAACCACATAAATACTGTGACCTGTGATTAAAACCTCAGGTGACTCCCAGCCTATGTGCCGTCTAGTTCTTGGGAAGGAAGGATTTATTTAACGCTACCGGGATTATTGTATGCTGTACTTATTATACCTGGATTATTATATGCTGCTTCTGTCTACCAGCGGAGATACTGTGGATTATACTACCTCTCCGCTACAGTCTGTATAGTATAATAATATATAATATCTAATATATATATATGTCTGTATAATATATCTATAGTATAATTTATAGTCTGTATAATATCATATCTATAATATATAGTCTGTATAATATAACTCTAATTTGTGTAAGGTGCTAAGTAATAGTATAAGGAGTGAGGTTCCAGTAGGAACTGGAATATTATAAAAGAGCAAGTCGGTTGTGGTGTGCCGATACCGACGATACGGTAGGCCTGTAAATAAAGAGGGCCCACCAAGGAGTAGGAATTAAAATAAGAAATGTGATATAGATTGTGTCAGTATGAGGTGGGAGGGGCATTCAGACGCTGACCTTGATCGGTAAGGAGTCAGGTAAGAGGTGTAGTTTATATAGGGGAGTAAGTTAACTTAAGCCCCTCCCACAAATACAGGCCAAACGGCCTTAATACTTGTGTAAGGTGCTAAGTAATAGTATAAGGAGTGAGGTTCCAGTAGGAACTGGAATATTATAAAAGAGCAAGTCGGTTGTGGTGTGCCGATACCGACGATACGGTAGGCCTGTAAATAAAGAGGGCAAAAGTAAAGTACCAAAAATATTTATTACAGTCAACAATATATACAATTATCCAGATATGACTTTAAAGGCATCTCTTATTTCTTGTGTTGGTTTGGGTATATATGTAGTATATGCGGATGACTTCCAACGTCCCAATGACTTGATGACGTGTACTGGTACGTTAGCGCTGGATGCGGAGGAGGCTGCTCCTATGCGAAACGAGTGACCAGAGTAGTGAGAAGGTTTGAGACCCAGCATTGTTAGCAGGGATCGTATATAGCTCATGAATGCAGTGGTGGTGAGTACTGTGTGTTGTAGTTTGAATAAAGGTTATGATGGTAGCGCTGTGGTGTTCAGAAGATAGGCATTTAAGGCTGCTACTGGACACCACTTGTTTAGGGTAGGGTAATATGTGATCTCAACTGGATGCGCATGTTGGCTTGTCTTTGACTGGGGTAAAGAGAGTATGTAGTGGTCGTTATGTTTTTGTAGGTGCTTGTGTAGCAGGCGTCTATCCTTTTGAGTAGCCGTGACCGTGGTGAACTCCCTTGGCCTGAGGAACCCATAGAAGGCTGTGTACATAGCCATTTTAATGACTGAATTGGCGGTGGAGTGGAAAGGTCTGGAATCTAGTAGGTCGGATAAGGACTGAAAAATTTCCTTGTCTATAGGTAATCGCTGTGGTGGTCGTGGAGGTACGGATTTTTGTATACCTCTGAGTATATTCTTTACCTGGTATGATGACATGAAGCTTTGTGTGTTAGGTCTTAGGGTTAGCATGTGATGTTGTATGCCTGTAAGATATAACTTAATTGTGTTGTATGATAAGTGTAATTTGAGGTGGCAAAAGGAAGTGAACGCTATAATAGATGTCATGACGAATGGTTCTGATATGTCGTGATCGGCGAGAAATCTGTTAAATAGTGTAAAGGCTCTGTTATATGTAGTGTGAGTGTTGTGCGATAGTGCTTAATTGGCTAGATCCCTACTATGTTCCATGATTCTGTCTAGTCCATGACTAGTTGTGAGAACGGAGGGGCTACTGTGGCTGCTTGAGCGGCTGATGGGTGTGCTTGTTGAAAAGCCTGAAATTCAAAACGAGACAGTCTGTCAGCTGCTATATTACTAATACCTGGTACATGAAAGCAAACCAAGTAGAAGTTATGACATGCTGCTAACCACGTGAGTTTCTTAAGAAACCTCATGATTGTAAGGGATGATGATCTGCCTTTGTTGATTATGTGACATGTGGCTTGATTATCTGAGTGGCAACGCACGGACAAGCCTGACCATTGTTGTCCCCATGCCACAGCTGCGGCTACAATAGGGTAAATCTCAAAGAGAGCAGAGGTTGTAAAAAAGCCTTCTAAGTCATGGACTTCTTCCGGCCATTTACCCCAAAGCCATTTGTTACCAAAGATGGCTGAAAAACCCTTGTTGGATGCTGCATCTGACCATA
Organism: Pelobates cultripes; assembly: GCA_933207985.1. Classification (NCBI taxonomy): domain Eukaryota; kingdom Metazoa; phylum Chordata; class Amphibia; order Anura; family Pelobatidae; genus Pelobates; species Pelobates cultripes. Next base: position 1,406,724 of record OW240917.1, read on the forward strand.
TGGATGGGGACGTGTCTGATAATGCGGGGAGGAACAAACTTTCCGATTCCACCTGGTCAAGAACCTCCTCCACATTAGTAGGTCTGCTGTGGCTTGTGGATTCAAGGATAGTCTGTGGTTCTCGTGTTGGAAGTGTGGAAAAAGACAAAGCAGTCTGGATATGAAAGCTCGTCCTTGAGGGATGATGCGCATGGCGAAGTTTAAGGAACCTATAAGGGACTGGAGTTCCTTGCGATTGCAGGTACCCAGGGAAATGTAGTGATTGATGCTGTTGATGATAATGTCAATTTTTTCGTGTGGTAGGCTTGCTTGCATGGATGCAGAGTCGAGTTGTATGCCCAGGAATGTAATGATGGTGTCTGGACCTTCAGTTTTCTTGAGGGATACTGGGACGCCCAAGTGGTTGAATAGATTAATGGCTTCTTTAAGACTACTGGGCGGAAGTGAGTTCCCTTCTATCATTGGAAAATCGTCGAGGTAATGGATGACTATGGGGCATCTTCAAATGTTTTGTAGTAACCAGCAAAGTGTTTCAGCAAAAGTGTCAAAAATCTTTGGGCTACTTTTCGACCCGAAGGTTAAGCGGGAGAAGAAATAGTATTTTCCTGCCCATTTTATACCATGTAGGTGCCATGTGTCCAATCTGCTCCAGTTGATACGGGTACCATACTGGGAGAGAGCGCCAGATACTTTGGTGGAAAATGACCTATGGTAGTCGTAAAATGCCGACCCACCATATTTGTTACCAAGGTCCACCAGCTTGTGCATGTAACGATCAAATTCCTCTCTTCTATTAGGGTACACTTCACCCATAACATCTCTGAATATACCAAAGGCTAAGACAAATTCAGGGATGGTCACTTTACAGTTCAACCTGGAGTCTTTAGATCTGACCACCACAGATACATTGTGGCAAACCTAGCCACTTGGGACTGCCTAAGATAGAATGGTTGTGCCTATTTTCTGTTGTGTACTGCGCGCCGGTATAGTGTGGCGTCTCCGGCTATGTTTAATTTATGCTGTACTGTGTATGTCTGTTCGAATCCTCCCCATTCGTTAGCATTGCTATTAAAACTGACTAAGTTGTATATTTTAAAGTAGAAAGGTAACGGTTTATGTCCTCGTAGTTTTCATTACTGTATGTTACAGCAGGGGCTGTTGGGAGGAGGACCTGGAAACGGTAGTCTCCCTCCAGTCCCCTCAACCAAAACCCCTGCTGCCCATCTTTGGAAACCCCTGTTGAGTGACCTGCTTTAAATATCAGTTATTTTTAATAAAGTGACAGTTGAGTGACCTGCTTTAAATATCAGTCTTTTTGAATAAAGTGGCAGTTGACTCTCAGACTGTGTTTCGTCTGGTTCTTGGGAGGATTTGGGAATATTGCCTGCTTCCAGCTTTGTACTTGGTTATTGCATTCTACCAGCAGAGATCCTGGGATTATAAAATTGCAGCTCCGCAACATACATCAACATACATATAAGTCTTGTTCTCTACCACATCCTGGGAGGCAATTAGTAAGGACGCTAGGTTGACATCTTTGCCCTCCAGGATGTCTTTCTTGATGTGGGCTGGTATAGTGTGTGCAGGATAAACGTCCTGGAAATCTGACGAGTTTACGTTACCTGTAGCCCGTGGTTCGATTGGTGCCGGTTGTACGGTGTCGGGAAGGCGATATAACAGCTATTGGCCCCTATGACCCTATCTGCCAGTACTTATCTATTATTTGGGGATCATATTTGGATATACTGTGAGCAGGTGTACGTACCTGAAACTATAAGTAAAGAATTTTTTAGACAATCCGTTTAGGTGGCAGTAGATACCTGTAACTAAATAGATGGAAACCGTATGAAAATAAAATAAAATGCATGAATCATTTTTATTAATGTGTATTCGCCCTGGAGAGATCAATGGGGTTGATGTTCGTAGGATATCAGAGCGTTCATCTGTAATTATATTATGTGTTTTTTTTGTTTTTGTTTTTTTTTTTAACCGCTATTTATACCTAAATATGTGTTCGTATTTATCGTTTTGGTAATTTGTAGGGTCATAGTTGTACAGCCCTGTAATATGATGATGTATGTATGCCATATGTTCGTAAAAAGTGATTTGATCATGATCTAAGTTTATACGCATAGACAATCATAGTGCTTGCAACCCAATAATCAAACTGACAAGTTGGGCAAACCATGTAACATTCATATTGCAGTTGAAATATGCTTGTATGACCTAATACACCATGACTAACAAATGCTTGATCGTGCCATGTAGCCCATTTGTGGTGTGTCTAAAGAAATTGTTATTCCTGATGTATGTAACAGAGAATGACCTTAGTGTCAGGATTAGTATGTAATAACTAATATGTGATACTTGCATTATTTATATGACCTGTAGGGGTCAGTGTGTATGTGTATGTATGTATGTATATATATATATATATATATATACACTATTATGTGACATGACCTGTAGGTGGCAGTGTAGGTATGGACATCCGTAATGCAACAAATGTGTGAAAGATATTTTCTAGTGATCATATGTGGAGGAAAACGTAACGTGAGATAATACTTGGAATGAATAATCAAAGTAATTTAATTGAGTGGCCAGTATGAACATGGTGATATGGATACAACGGAAAAATTGGAAATCACGTGACCGGCGTGACTGGAGTTAATCCCCCTTGGAAATGTAATTGGCGCGCGTACCAGCGCTTGCCGGCGTGCGATGGAATGAGATGCAAAGAGGATGTGCCTGGGCGTCATATGGAGGAATTATGGGAAATGTAGTTTCTCGGCGAGTATAATATTGCGGCTGATAATGGTGTGTGATGAGTGACGGCGGTCTGTGACATACATTCTCACAGAGGTATGGGGAATTTAAAAGATATCCCGTTATGTGAGCCGCAGTTTATTTATTTATTATGTTTAACTATTTGATAGTGCGAGAGTGATATTTGGCTGTATGGTTGACTGCTAATGCCCGTCGGGCAACATGCGTTATGTATGAATGAGGGTAGCTGTATGTGCTTACCCATGGAACACATAACTGCTTAAGCGTGCGGTGTTATATCCTAATTACGAAGTGTTTAACCGGAACGAGTATGCTTATGTAAGCCCGATACATAGTGATAAATAAAAGCCGGGAAAGTGATTTGTTAGTTCACCGAAGCGTGCCCGTAAAGTGTGTACCTAGCCCGTTACCGATGCCGTGGGACTGTTGCCAGGCGGAACGGGTAGGTAAACTTACGTTAGGCGAGTGCCTAGGATGTAATCTGCGGCGACGAACAGAAGCTTTAGAAAGTGGTCGGACGGAAACCTGCTGCTGGGTTCCTGGACACAGTTTCAGCGTGGACGACCTCGTGGGAAGACAGAAGAATTCCAAAATGGCGACTGGATGAACCGGAAGTGCATTCAGACGCTGACCTTGATCGGTAAGGAGTCAGGTAAGAGGTGTAGTTTATATAGGGGAGTAAGTTAACTTAAGCCCCTCCCACAAATACAGGCCAAACGGCCTTAATACATATAAAATATCCCCTGTATAATATATAAAATATCCCCTGTATAATATATAAAATACCCCCTGTATAATATAACTCTAATATATAATATATCACCTGTAAAATATATAAAATATCCACTGTATAATATATAACTCTAATATATAATGTATAGTATAATACACAATATCTAATATATAGTCTGTATAGTATAACTATAATATATCATCTGTATAGTATAATATACAATATATAGTCTGTATAGTATAATTATAATATATAGTCTGTGTAATATAATTATATATAGTCTGTATAATAACTATGATATATAATAGTCTGTATAATATATAGTCTGTATAGTATAATGTATAATATATAATATATATAGTCTGTATAATATAATAACTATAATATATAATAGTCTGTATAGTATAATATATAGTCTGTATAATATAATAACTATAATATATAGTCTGTATGGTATAATGTATAATTATAGTCTGTATAGTATAATAACTATAATATTGTGACGAAGGCAATCTCGCCACATTGCATTGGAGAAGCCTGGTTGCTCGCCTGCTGCCTTTGGATTATGGCCCCATGTTAAAAGGCTTGATTTTCCCCTGCAAAGACAAGAAAGCCGGGTCATTTGGTGCTTGCCCTGTTTGAGCGGGGATACCCCAGATAGCTATGCCATGGAGCCCATTTGTATAATGAAAGACTATGGGAAAGACTTTGGCTCCATGGCAATTGAACTGTATGTGTGTGCTCTGAGCGCCATTCAGTAATAATGTGCGCTCAGACCTAAGCTATCTGGGGATATGTTGCATGCCTGTATTTTATGTCATAAATGTAACCGTGTGTATTTTATTGTATTTTACTGTCTTTTTACTGCAATGTGTTCAATGGAGTTTTGCCTCTGTCTTTGGAGATAATTGGATTACTTCTAATTATCTCCAGGATAGAAGACTCTGTGGAACTGGTTTTGGGCAGAAAAGCCATGCTTCCTGTGGTGACAAAGGACTACGATCTATCTTTTGAAATGTAAGTTTTATGTGAATGTGATGCATACTTTTCAAGTTCTGAATAACGTGGAAAAAATTTATTTCTCTGCTTGTGTTAAATTACATTACCCATTGTGTAAGGTAATTGTATCACAGGCAGAGGGGAGGATTTTGTGTGGGAGTGACTGAGTGTATTGTATGTGTTTATTGGTTGTGTTCCAAAACCCTGTGGGTGGTACTAATGTATAAGAATGTGTACATAAACACAATAAACCCACAGCTCTGTCTGTTCACTGCTTGACTCTCAACACGGAGCTTTGTCTCGTTCTTGGGGGGATTTATTGTATGCTGTTCCAGTTTGACTGCTAGGAGTGTAAACCTATTCGTATGGTTTCCTATTCGGCTGTTTACAGCATTCGTATGGTTTCTTGTTTGGCGGATTGGTGTTCTGCAGTAGCTGTGCCTGTGTCTTTGGAAGGGGAAGATCTACTAAACGGTTTTTACCCCTTGTGTGCAAAACGGTCCGTTACAAATATATAGTCTGTATAGTATAATATATAATAGTCTGTATAGTATAATACATAGTCTGTATAGTGGAAAATTGTTTCATACTTACCGTAATTTTCTTTTTCTGATAATTATTCATGGCAGCATATACACATGGGTTAGCTCCGCCCCTTGCAGTCGATAGGACAGGAAAACCACCAAACGCTTTAAAAGGAGGCTCCATCCCTAAGGTCCTCAGTCAGTTACAATCAATACAGTACATAAATGGGTGGGAAGTATATGCTGCCATGAATAATAGCCAAGAAAATAAAATTACAGTAAGTATGAATACATTTTCCATTTTCCTGGCTAATCATGGCAGCATATTCACATGGGGAATACCCAAGCTTACGTTAATAATAGCCAATCAAATAATAGAAGAATGAACGGAGTGAAGTACCTAATGTCCAAATTGTGCATCATTGACTGCTTTAACGAACAGTATGAAATGCCGGACAAATGTGTCCAAAGAGGTTCAAATGCTAGCTTACAAAAAGTGTCAGCAGAAACCATTGCCATGGAAACCCACAATGCTGCAACAGCATGAGTGGAGAGTGCCCTGATACCCTCCAGCACAGGTAGAGAATGGCATTAATACGCTTTCCCCTTAGGCAGGATCTCAGGTGCCAAATGCAAGACAACAATATCCTGTTGAAAATTAGTGAATGGGGGTGTGATGAAAGCACCTTCATCACTGGGATTTGGTGAGGACTATGGCCCCTGGGATATATTGCCCTTTAAAAACACTATTTGGGCATATTGGATTTTAAAGGCACTGTTTCTGCCCCTTGGACTTTTAACTGAAACAGATTCAAACATGTGGCGGTCGGCCATCTTAAATGTCCAGCAGTGTATAGAACTGTTTTGGGAATGGAACCATGTGCACGGTGGGGCAAAAATAAAAATTCCAGGAAATTCCTGAACCCCTGAACCGATCTGGGTAATTTTTGGATATGTTGTTCACCCAGATCGGGTTCAGAGGATGCGACTTTGTGGGGATGTTGTATTTTGGGGTACTTTTTGGGGTTTGTAAAAATTTTTTTTTTTTTCTGCTTAGGGTTAATTGAGTTAGTCCATTGTCTTTGTTAATTATATCACAGCCAGAGATGAGGGCTTGTGTTCTGTATGTGGGAGTGTCGGACATTGCTGTATTGTTCTGATTGGTTTGTGTGCCTGTGTTCCATCAGGCCCAGGCGGTGTGCCTCTGGTCTGAGGAATTGTATAAATTTTGAGTGCTGGCTTCCATTAAACAGACCTGCTTGACCCCTTCTTGAAGCCTTGGCTCATGTTTGGGGGATGGGATAACTACAATCTTGGGGATTGCTAAAATCACACTATACTCCCCAGGATAAGCTCTTGTAGCTGGAACCTGGATTCTGGTCTTGGGTCCAGGGTGGGTGGAGGATGGCGAGACCCCGGTGCAGCTGCATCGCTAGAAGTGGGGTCTGCAGTGCTTTTGGTGTCTGGTCGAGTGCTTGGAGTCATCGGCAAGCACTAGGAGCATCGATTGGCAGAGGTACTTGGTCGGCGTGCCAGTGGTCCATAACAGGGAGTTCATAGGATCAATCTCCTTGCGGAGGTACTAGCCACCAGCAGAAGCACTTTCTGTGCTACCACCATGGAAGCTCCTGCTAGAGGTTTGAATAATGGTTTAGTCAGGGCCCGTGAGACCAGTGGTACATCACATATTGGCTTCACCACATTTAGTAGAGGCTTGAGTTCAATCAATGCTTACATGAAGCAAAGTACCAGGGGCTCCAATGTTCAATGGACACCCATCTATGTGGAAAGTGCAGATATGTGCTCCTCTAGAGTGTTATAACTCAGATTCTTTCTAGGCCTGATTGAGGAGTAATTCCAACAGACAAATGCATGCCAAGTATTTATAGGACGGTAAGAGGATCTCAATGACCGTCTCAGGGATCCCCATTGTGACAGATCCATCTGTGTGACTGGTATTGCTGGTTCGTCTATTTTGCCTCCCTTCGCGGAATTGCCTGTCCGTATACCCCTATTCGTTATTATTGACTTATACTGAACAAAACTACCAAACGGACGGCCACCCAGAAGAGAAGTGTGCTGCTGGTTAACCTCTTGGCCCCAATTAGAACGTTGTGGTTAACCGCAGACACCTCTTCATTACAACCGAATGCAGGGTGGTCGTCGTTCGTATGCCGACCACGAGGCGGCGGCCATTTTAAAACACGCAAAAGACCAGCGGTGTTCGGCGCAGATCTTATGGAACTATAAACGGACACTTTTCCTACCGAACACCGCTGAAACTACCGACCGCCCTTCTCATTCGTCGAGGCATGCGAAAGACCTGTGAAAGACTTTGACTCCATGGCGATTGAACTGTGTGTATGGGATATGAGTGCTATTCGGTAGTAATATGCACTCCGATCCAGGTTATCTGGGGATACGTTGCACAAATCCAATGTATTCGGTATTTGTACAATTATATATTTTTATGCATTTTTAATGTTTCCGTTAAAATGGCGATTTGCCTCTATCCTTGGAGATAATTGGATTTCTTCCCAATTATCTCCAGGATAGAGAGGAGGGATTTACTGGTGTAAAGGGGAGTGTTTAAACGTGAGCCACTGTGATTGGCTAATGTATCATACTTGTCCCAGTCTTCCATCTGGTCCCCTAGGGGAGTGTCCACCAGGTGGGAGACCTGCATAAATACCGGGCAGGTAGCCCTCATTAAACAGATTCCGCTTTTACCCTCAAGACGGAGCTTGGTCTCGTGTTTGGGGGGATTGCTACTTGGAAGGATTTCTTTCGCCTGTTTTAGCCGAAGAAGGGATTTGGCTGATTTGTGTGTTCGTGGATTTACCGCATTCCCTTACATTCCGTTCGGGAGTTTGGCGGTCTGCTGTACAGAGCCTGTGTCTCTGGAAAGGGAGAATATCGGCTAAACGGCGGTTTCATCCATTTAAGCTGTGAGTGTCTTAACACCCATACTTATAGGGACTCCTGCATCAACACCAGAACTTGAGGATCTTGGTGTGTCAAGGGACCTTGTAATAGGTCTGGACATACTTGAATTTCCCTTTGAGGTTCCAGAATCATCTTATTCATCATAGGAATTTAGAGTCAACGTGGCCTTCCCCCGGTCTACTTTTGAATTACCTTTAGGAAAGTTGAAAACAGGAAAATTATGTACATCAGACTAAAATTCCAAATTTGAGTCAGCGTATCCTGAACTTGAGCTTTCTGGTCCTAAAATCTAGAAAATACTTCTGGACCATCAGATCTACGTAGGGTATCAGACAAATCTGCGTCAACCCAGAGGATACGTCGGGACATGGTTGCCAGTCCACCTTGTCCACAGTTATTTGGCTCAAGTAAACGGCCATTGTATTCTGAGCCCCTGGTTGTTCTTCTGTGCCCTGATCATCATGGGCCGGAATTCCATCAATACGCATCTGTGAGACTCATCTTGATAGATATGATACAGTTGCATTGATATTTGGACCCACTTGTTCTTCAGCAATCCTCTAAAGTGAAGAAGAGCCCAGAAAATGACTTGTAATTCCATACAAATGAATGGAAATATTGTACAACATGGTGCAAACACTGTGCAACCAATCTTATAAAAACAATTCGAGCTTATAATTGACCAATGAGGTTCTGTTGACTGGAAACTCATATTTATTCTCTCTCTTTTCAGCTAGCAGGTAAGGTGTAACTCCACTGATGGAAACATAGTCAGTGGCTGGCTCCAATCATCTTTCTCTTGTTAAACCAAGATAGGAAGGATCTGTGAGGAATCCAGAGATGCCATTGGGCCCATCTGACAAGTCTGATGGTGGAAGCCAGGATCCCTAGTAGTTGCATATACTTTTTTGCTCTTACCAAGTAAAAATGAAGAAACTGGGAGAGAAAACATCCACAATCTGTGGAACTGTTCCTGAGATAGGAAAAAGGCAGAGCATAGAATTTTCCACTCAGGCATGTCAACCACTGAGCTGGTGTGAAACTGCTTTTCTTGATATTCATCAAGCAGCCAAACTTTAGGAGTTCTGAAAGAACTATATTCCTCTGTGTGCCTGCCTTGTGAGGGTCTGGTCTGAGGCTATCAGAAGTAGATCCCCCATATAATGGAACCAGGTGGAGTTCTGGACTCTCAATAACACTATAAGCACATACAAAGATTCTTGGGGCCGCATTGAGGCCAAATGGTAGGGCACTAAATTGGAAGTTCCATTCTGAGCTAATGCTGAAGATCTAGGCTGATTGGACTGATAGTAAGCATCCTTCAGAGATATAGAGATAAGGAAATTATCCTTCCAGATTGCTTGAGATATGGATCTGATTGACTCCATCCCGAAGACTCTGACATTCAGCCTTTTGTTGGCCCCTCTAAGGTCCAGTGTAGGCTTCCATGTGCTTTTTCTCTTAACACTAGAAGAGAGGTGAATCTTGTCCCTGGAACTGCTCTTGTTCTTGGACCTAAGAAATCACCTCTTCATCCTTTAGTGCTTTACCTTTTGATTCATCGGTCTTAATACTCCTGTTGGTATAGAGACTCCTGTGTCTGAAGAAAGAGCTCCAGTCTATATCAATCTGGACTATGGATACCACCCAAGTCTCCAGAGTATGACGAACCCAGGTATGTCTGATCAGAAAAATTAGGCTCCTAGTACTGGAGGAGACATGTTCATTGCTGAAGAGCAAAATGACTGCTTCATAGAACCATTAGAACCTTGAAAGGCAGGTTAACCAACCATGGGTTACCTCTGGAGTATTCCCTGCAGGTGTAACGAGAATATACCCCAACACGCAGGAGTTAGCTAAACAAAAGACAACACAGAGGAGAGATACGTCTACCGGACCTTAGAATGGCCGGACTCGACGTATATGAGAGGAGACAGAGTCAGGAACAATCCGAAATCAAGGGCACAGAGAGACAGCGTAAACGAGGACAAGCCGGGGTCTGGTACACAGTAAACAACAAGCCGACAACCAGAACAGATAAGGATAAAGAGAAAACGTAGTCAGAAACAAAGCCAAGGTCAATATGGAGAAACACAACTGAACACAACAAGCGCTAAAGGGAACTGATACAGAAACCACGATAGGGCAAGGAACAAAGGAAAGAAGGTGAGTATAAATACCTAAACATCTAATTTGATTGGTCCCTGTCATATCCACGCCCCCAAAAGGTAAGTGTATGGGGAGTGTGGTATGACAGGGACCAATGGGATGCCTTTTCCAATTTAGGCACCCACTGTCCCTTTAAGAGCGCGCCCGATACCCGCGGCGCGCTCTTAGAGTAGGTGGAACATGTGACCGCTACTAGTCACAGCGGTCGGCTGAGCCGCGCGCGGCTCGTGCAGCAGCAGGACCGCGCGCGGCTCGAACAGAGGACCCCGGCCGGCCCCTGGAAAGGGTAAGTACCGCTACATTACCCCCCCCTGAGGACACGCCCTCCGGGCAGGGAGGGCCAGGCCTGGCAGGAAAACGAGAATGGAAAGAGCGCACAAGACGAGGAGCGTGAACCGCGTCAGCTGAAATCCAACTATGCTCCTCAGGCCCATAGCCCTTCCAATGCACTAGGTACTGAAGTCGGCCCCTAAGGAAACGAGAGTCAAGAACTGCAGAAACTTCAAATTCCTCATGACCCTCCACAGAAACAGGAGGGGGAGGAGGTGCATGTCGGGTGTAGCGGTTGCGTACGAAAGGCTTTAACAATGAGGTGTGAAAGACATTAGGAATACGCAGATTCTTAGGGAGACCCAAGGCATACGAAACAGGATTAACCTTATGCAGAATACGATAAGGACCAATAAAGCGGGGAGCCAATTTCATAGAAGGCACCCGGAGGCGAATGTTTCGCGTAGAAAGCAGAACCCTGTCCCCCACAACATAAGAAGGAGCCGCCCTGCGATTCCTGTCAGCCTGCACCTTCTGGCGAGCAGCGGAATCCACCAAAGAACGCTGAACCTGCTCCCAAGTATTACGCAAATTAGCCAAATGTTCATCCAGAACTGGCATGCCCTGTGAGGAGAAAGCAGCCGGAAGAACAACAGGATGTTGGCCATATACAACGTAAAAAGGACTCTTGCCGGAAGAATCATGAGTAGCGTTATTTCGAGCAAACTCAGCCCAAGGAAGAAGGTCAGACCAATTGTTCTGATGGTGGGATACGAAACAACGAAGGTACTGCTCCAGAGATTGATTGGCACGTTCGGCAGCTCCATTAGACTGGGGGTGGTAAGCGGAAGAAAATGAGAGAGAAATACCCATTTCCAAACAAAAGGCTTTCCAGAACCTGGAAATAAATTGGCTACCCCTGTCAGATACAATAGATACGGGAATGCCGTGTAATCGAAACACCTCTCTGGCGAAAACAAGTGCTAGTTCCCTGGACGTGGGCAACTTGTGAAGAGACACAAAGTGAGCCATCTTGGAAAACCGATCTACTATCATTAGGATAACTGTGTTACCATTCGAGGGAGGTAATTCAACAATAAAATCCATGGACAGGTTAGACCAAGGTCTCTCGGGAATAGGTAACGGATGCAACAGCCCACAAGGAACCCTACGAGAAGATTTCATACAGGCACAAGTAGTACAAGCACCTATATAGTCAGTGACATCCTTGCGTAAGGAATCCCACCAAAAATACCGAGAAACTGCTGACACCGTTTTGGAAATACCAGGATGTCCAGCAGTCTTAGTGTCATGATACAACGACAGAATCTCCCGTCTCTCGGGAACATCAACAAATAGTTTATCAGTAGGTCTCTCGCTAGGTGCCATGTTTTGTTTCGCTTGTATGGCCTGCAAGAGGGACGAAGAAATAGACAAAACAGTGGTAGCGATTATCCTTTCTGGGGGAATCACAGGAGTAACATCAATCTCCTGTTTGTCAGCAGTTTCAAACTGTCTAGACAGAGCGTCTGCTTTAGTGTTGCGGTCACCTGGCCTATAGGTGATAATGTAATTGAAATGGGACAAAAATAGTGACCACCTAGCCTGCCGAGAAGACAGTCTTTTAGCCTCACTAAGGTAGGATAGGTTCTTATGATCCGTAAATATGAGAATAGGATCTTTAGTTCCTTCTAACAAATGTCTCCATTCTTTCAGTGCTAAAATAATAGCAAGGAGTTCGCGATTACCCACATCATAATTCTTTTCTGCTTTGGACATTTGTTTGGAGAAGAAGCCACAAGGATGCAATGGCTTTTCAGGCGACTCTCTTTGGGATAAGACAGCACCTACCCCGATATCAGAAGCATCAACTTCAAGAATATAGGGCAGTGTGGGGATAGGGTGCTGTAAAATAGGTGCAGAAGCGAATGTGGTTTTAAGAAACTCAAAAGCCTGAAGTGCCTCGGGAGACCAGACACGAGTATTGCCTCCCTTTCTTGTCATACGGGTGATAGGCGCTACAATAGAGGAAAAACCTTTAATAAAGCGTCTATAATAATTAGAGAAACCAAGAAAACGCTGAATGGCTTTCAAACCTTGTGGAAGAGGCCATTCCATGACAGCAGAAAGCTTCTGGGGATCCATACGAAAACCTTTAGCGGAAATTAAATACCCCAAAAACTGGACTTCGGATTGGTCAAATAGACATTTTTCCAGTTTACAATAAAGACCATTAGCAAGAAGGGTCTTCAGAACTGTCGTAACATGCCTGTGATGAGTGTGTAAATCTGTAGAGTATATTAATATGTCGTCTAAGTACACAATTACAAATGTGTGAATAAAGTCTCTTAAAACGTCATTGATAAATTCTTGAAATACTGCTGGGGCATTGCATAGACCAAATGGCATAACAGTATACTCGTAATGGCCAGATCTAGTGTTGAATGCCGTTTTCCATTCGTGGTCTTTCTTAATACGTATTAAATTGTATGCACCTCTAAGATCCAATTTAGTGAATACAGTAGCATGTTTGAGTCTGTCAAATAATTCCGTGATTAAAGGTATAGGATATGCATTTTTGATGGTGATTTTATTTAGACCTCTATAATCGATACACGGTCTTAAATCACCTTCTTTCTTTGATACAAAGAAGAACCCCGCTCCAGCCGGAGAAGAGGATCTCCTAATAAACCCCTTTTCTAATGATTCCTTAATATACTCCTCCATGACACGGTTTTCTTGAACAGATAAAGGGTACACCCTGCCCTTTGGAGGTATTGTGCCAGGCAATAAATCGATAGCACAATCGTAGGGTCTGTGAGGTGGTAATTTGTCAGCCTCCCTTTTATCGAAGACAGTTTTGAGAAATAAGTACTGAGAGGGTATAACAGTGGACAAAGGAGGAGTTGTAGGGACATTAATAGAATTCAAAGGGGTGACTTCAATAGTACAGGACTCATGGCAGGCATCGCTCCATGATTTTATTTGCCCTGACTCCCAATCGAAAATGGGATTGTGAGTACGTAACCATGGGTACCCTAACACAATGTGAGAAGAGGGAGATGTGATAACCTGGAATCGAATGGTTTCAAAGTGTAAAACCCCTGTATACATGTGTAATGGTACAGTTTCATGAGTAACAATTGGAGAACTTAATGGTCTACCATCTATGGCCTCAATGGCCAAGGGTATCTCCCTTTCTCTGACGGGAATGTTATTTTTCGTAACAAACTCAGAGTCAATAAAGTTCTCAGCAGCCCCAGAATCAACCAAGGCTAATATGCATTCTGCTATACAACTCACCCCCATATGAAGGGAAACAGGGAGAAGCAAACGATTAGGAGGCAATTTAGGAGACTTAGAGATCACACCCAAGGCCAGTCCCCTATAAGGTCTTAGGTGCGAGAGTTTTCCGGACGCAAAGGACATTCCCTTACCATATGGTCTCGCCTACCACAGTATAGGCAGAGTCCATTCCTTCTTCTAAGTAGTTTTTCAGTATCCGAGAGTTTGGCAACCCCTAATTGCATGGGTTCCTCCTCGGGTACTTTAACACTCTCAGGTTTATCAACTCTAGGGTTAATAGATGTGACCAGACGTCTATTCTTGTTTTTGGTATAGAGCCTGTCGCGAATTCTATTATCTATATCAATGAAGTAGTCAATAAGATCCTCTAATGGGATAGGAAGCTCCCTTGCCGCTACCTCATCTAATATAGTGTCAGATAAACCTTCCATGAACGCAGTAGTTAACCCATTATTGGTCCAATCTACCTGTGAGGCAAGGGTACGAAACTGAATAGCATAATCCGCCACAGACCTAGACCCCTGTTTAATCCTCATTAATGCTCTTGCGGCATTCTTTGACCTCTTTGTTGTGTCAAAAGTTCTACGAAAAGCCGCAAGAAAACTATTGAAATCATGAACCATAGGTCCATTGGCCTCCCAAATAGGATTTGCCCACTCTAGTGCTTTGTCAGTAAGTTGATGCATCAAAAACCCCACTTTAGACCTATCAGTGGGAAAGGAATGAGGATACATCTCAAGGTGGAATTCTATTTGATTAATAAAACCTCTGCATGTCTTGGCTTCCCCTCCATACCTAGGAGGAGGTGTTAAATGGGGCGAAGCATTGGTTGAATTGGATACTTCGGGAGGATGAGGTGTAGGAGGGTTAGGTGCGGTTGCAGGAATGGTTCTAGACAAGAGCGTCTGGAGAGCCTGTGCTATCTGATCCATACGGTGATCCTGCTCTACAAACCTTGCCTCGTGAGAAGCCATTTGCTGAGCCAAATCTGCGGGGTCCATGGCCCTATCATAATGTAACGAGAATATACCCCAACACGCAGGAGTTAGCTAAACAAAAGACAACACAGAGGAGAGATACGTCTACCGGACCTTAGAATGGCCGGACTCGACGTATATGAGAGGAGACAGAGTCAGGAACAATCCGAAATCAAGGGCACAGAGAGACAGCGTAAACTAGGACAAGCCGGGGTCTGGTACACAGTAAACAACAAGCCGACAACCAGAACAGATAAGGATAAAGAGAAAACGTAGTCAGAAACAAAGCCAAGGTCAATACGGAGAAACACAACTGAACACAACAAGCGCTAAAGGGAACTGATACAGAAACCACGATAGGGCAAGGAACAAAGGAAAGAAGGTGAGTATAAATACCTAAACATCTACTTTGATTGGTCCCTGTCACATCCACGCCCCCAAAAGGTAAGTGTATGGGGAGTGTGGCATGACAGGGACCAATGGGATGCCTTTTCCAATTTAGGCACCCACTGTCCCTTTAAGAGCGCGCCCGATACCCGCGGCGCGCTCTTAGAGTAGGTGGAACATGTGACCGCTACTAGTCACAGCGGTCGGCTGAGCCGCGCGCGGCTCGTGCAGCAGCAGGACCGCGCGCGGCTCGAACAGAGGACCCCGGCCGGCCCCTGGAAAGGGTAAGTACCGCTACAGCAGGGTCAGTAGCTCCATGTATCTCAGAAATACTGGTCACTGGAGGTTCTCCGGTCAGACTATGAGGAACTGGGATCCTTGGAACGTCCGTCCTGAGGTACAAATATCTTGCAGCCCTCAATCACCTTTTAATGGATTCATCCAAAGCTTTCCCAAACCACACCTCCCCATTAAATAGAGTGGTGTAGAGGGCAGACTTGGAGGATGAGTCATCATCCCAGAAACAGAACCATAATGCTTACCTAGCTGCTATAGATGCTATAGATAAAGCCATTTCATCCAGGGAATATCCTAGATACATCTAGGGAAGCTTCTGTGAAGAAGTCAGTTGTAACCTGAAGACTTCAGACTGCTTCTTCAATCTTGGCTCTTAACAGCTCTCTCCATAGTAGCCTTTAGATATTTAATCACTGTGACGAGACCAATCTCACCACATTGCATTGGAGAAGCCTGGTTGCTCGTCTGTTGCCTTTGGACTATGGCCCCATGTTAAAAGCCTTATTTTCCCCTGCAGAAAAGGCTTATTCGTGCCTTTCTACCCGGCAGTCGGTAGATTCAATCTACCGAACTAACGCACAAATGACTGGACCACCTGGGAGCTGGAGTGTGCCATCAATTAACCTCCCAGAAACTGCAGTTAACCGAGGCTTAATTGACGAATGCTGGGTGGCCGCCATTCGTATACCGAACACGAGGTCGCTGCCATTTTAAACACACGAACGCACAGCGGTGTTAGACGCCCAACTCATGGAACTGAAAACGGATACATTTTGGCGTGAACACCGCTGAAGCCGCGGACCTCCCTTCTTGTTCGGAAGACGTGCACGAACGGCCCTATATTCGGTAGTTGTACCCGAATACACCATACCCCAGATAGGAATCCCGTGGAGCTCATTCGTATGAAAACTGACTTTGTGAACACTTTGGCTCCACGGCGATTGGACTGTGTGCATAGGATCTGAGCGCTATTCGGTACTTTGGTGCGCTCAGATCCTAGCTATCTGGGGACCAGTTGAATGCCTGTAAAATGTTGTAAAATATAAGTTATGTATTTTTATGACTTTTTGTTATTGTCACCTAAAATGGCGTTTTGGCTCTGTCCTGGGAGATAATTGTGAAGTAATTCAATTATCTCCCTGAGCAGAGCAGAGGGTTCTGGGTAAGGAAAGGGGAATGGCTATGTGTGTACCCTGTGATTGGTTGCTACAATGTCTTTGTCACTGTCTCCCATTTGGTCCCCTAGGGGAGTGCACCAGGTGGGAGACCTGCATAAATACTGGGCAGGTAGCCCTCATTAAACAGACCACTGCTTGACCCTCAACACGGAGCCTTGTCTCGTCTTTGGGGGGATTTACTGAATGCTGATAGAGACTGATTGCTAGGAGTGTAAGCCGCTTGGGTGCTTTTCCTGTTCGTCTGCTAGCAGCTATTCGTATGGTTCCAGTTCGGGAGTTTGGAGCATTCCCTTGTATCCAGTTCGGGAGTTTGGTGTTCTGCAGTAGCTGTGCCTGTATCTCTGGAAGGGGAAGATCTTCTAAACGGCGGTTTAACCCTTTTATGCCTGAGGGTGCCGTTACAATCACATTTTTCATGGTTGTAGAAACCGCAGCAAAAGCTACAGCTGGCTGACATCCAGCATTGGCAGGCGTATAAATTTGGACAGGTCTGCGTCCACTTTTGATCCATAAGCTTGCAGCTTAGGAGGTGTAGTTCTGGGGTTGGAAATAACGTCCTCCACAGGGTAAAGCCTGGCCTCTTTTCTTACCCCTAAGGCCTCTGGAACTTACTGTGTAATCCCTGCCCGCATGTCATGTGGCTGCACAGTGATAGGTCATGCTGAAGCGACAACCTTCTGGAGGCAGTCAGTGCATAACCGATTCCTTCCACTGTATTCTCCTCATAACCAGAACATGTGTAGATTCAGACATCAGATAAATAAGAAATAAATAGAAAATAAATATCACCTGAGGTAAAGTATTAAGTAAAAAAGAGCACTGATAAATTCTATTAAGAAACCAGTGAAACAGATTTAAAACTGTCTGAAGACCGCACTTATCCATGTCTGGAGACCCAACAAATACTTGCCAAATAAGTAAACTGTAATTTTCCCTTATTCA
>OW240917.1:1429238-1457940 GCA_933207985.1 Pelobates cultripes
AGTAATGAAGAGAAAAAACATAAATGTCCATAAGTAAAGGTAGCAAATTGCTCACATTCTAAGGGCTGTAGGACAGGAGAAAGACTGAGGACCTTAGGAATGGATCCTCCTTTTTGTGGGGATATTTATGGGGTGATAAATATTACAATTAATGTTTTCATAAAAATTATCAAAAATTAATGTAATTTATATATTATATCAAAATTGATATAGAGAATTACCAAATATTTAATTCTCGTAGATCATTATGAGGATTTTACTCCATTTAACAAATCATAATTTTTTTTATATAAAAATATAATTTATTGTGACAATATAATAATATAATAATAATATGCAACATGCGTGATAAAATGAGTGAATATTTAGTATAACGTAAGTATACAACAAAATGGCAATGGTTTTAAACAAATTCAATGGCTACAGCAACAACTGTCAAGACTTCCAAAATTATGATATGTAAACAACTTCACACAGAGCAAAGAATTCCACAGAATACAACAGTGCAGAGAAAAACCATAAAAACTTGGCTCACAGTTAGACCCTGATTAACTCTCTCAATGCTGGCTAGATCCTCCTAGGCATATAATATCCTATCCTATTTGCTATTTTTAATTAAATAACGTTCAAATCATTAACCATTCCATAGAACCATCCAATAAGAAACAATCTACCAGATTTAAAAAAAAAAAACGAATTTAACTCTACATAAGATACACAATATTATTTCAGAGCAAATCAATACACCCGGATAAAAACAGCGGTATGCTAACACGTGATAATATCACATCCATATATATAATTATCTTGATTCCACCTGCAGAATGCAATGTTTATAACTATATATTCTTTAGTTAACTAAGATTTCTAAATATTGAAATCTGACCGTGATTTATCCAGTCATATATCATGCTATTAATAAAAATTTTAATTACTTTAGATTAATTAAATAAAACCAGCATGATTACCAGTTATGTAGATGTTCTCATCAGATGATTAGGTAGTCGCAGGAATGAATGAAGTGTGGTTAATGTTTGTAAGGAGGTGTGCATGTGATAAAGTGATATTGGTTAGAAAGTAATAGTAGAATTCTAAGTGTTCAGGAGGTGTTTCTTGAGTTGTGCCCAAGGGTTTGAGAGTTGAGTGTTAGTCCTAGAGTGTCCTGAATATTTGTCCTGGATCTCTCTGAATGTCCGAATTTGAATGTGACTCTCTCCCCTTTGTTCCTAATTTATTAAATGGCCAGACTCTCTGTACGTCATTAGCTGATAAGGCCAATAGGACATTGACGGTGTGGTCAACTCACAGACCACAATTTAGATTTTGGTCAATTGATGGCGCAATTTCCTCATCAAAATTTCGTGTCCTCGAAAAAGTTAACTTATTTTGATGATGATTCTGACGTAATTTGGCTTATCTAAAATGACTGCTATAACTTAAATTTACAGTAAGTTCAAAGCATTTCTTTCAGACAGGGCGTAGTCAACTTTGCCGTAATTTCTAAAATTGACAGTTCTAACCTGCAAGTTTGGTGTTCTGCAGTAGCTGTGCCAGTATCTCTGGAAGGGGAAGATCTTCTAAACTGCGTTTAACCCCTTTTATGCTGGGGGTGCCGTTACAACTAGCATCTGGCTTTCTTATGTCTGGTCCTTTTGTGAGGCTGTATGCGTAGGATTATTTTTATAGTCCACTAACATTTATTAAATAATATGGTATTTCTTCATGAATATTTATCAATGAATGGTCTGTACTGTTAACATAATACTAATTATATGCAATTAATATAATAGTAAAATAAGTATATAGTAGTTAGTGTGTGTGTGTGTGTGTGTGTGTGTGTGTGTGTGTGTGTGTGTGTGTGTGTGTGTGTGTGTGTGTGTGTGTGTGTGTGTGTGTGTGTGTGTGTGTGTGTGTGTGTGTGTGTGTGTATATTTGTCTCTGGGTTGTATTCCAACCCCATCCTTGCTGTGTTTAGCACAGGCTGATGGCTAGAGTTATTGAAAACAAGAAGAAATTATGTCTTTGTAGCCTGAAGATCCAAAATGGAGTCAGCTTGGTTTTCAATGTGACTGGCAGTAGACACTTTAATCTTAGCACAAAATGTCTGCCGATATAAATATCCTGACATTTTAAAGCGTTTGGTGTTTTTCCTGTCCTATCGGCTGTAAGGGGCGGAGCTAACCCATGTGTATATGCTGCCAGGAAAGTATAATATATAGTCTGTTTAGTATAATAACTATAATATATATAGTCCGTACAGTATAATAACTATAATATATATAGTCCGTACAGTATAATAACTATAATATATAATATATCCCCTGTATAATATAAATCCAATATATAGTCTGTATAGTATAACTATAATATATACCGTGGATAATATAACTCTAATATATAATATATCCCCTGTATTATTTAAATCAAATATATAATATATAGTCTGTTTAGTATAATAACTATAATATATAATATACCCTGTATAGTATAACAACTATAATATATACTGTGGATAATATAACTCTAATATATAATCCGTATAGTGCAATATATAATATATAGTCTGTATAGTAATAATAACTATAATATATAGTCTGTATTATATAATAACTATAATATATAGTCTGTATAGTTTAATACATGTTATAAAATATTTTTACCAGGTAGGAAACTGACACTTTTGGGGTACTGTCTATTTTGGCAGGGTTTCTGTGCTTGGGAGACAAAAGGGCTAGAGCTTTTTCCCGCGCCTTGGATCCTAGGCACAGAGGATCCTGGGATGAAGACCCTTGTCTTCTTGGGTAGCAAGCCCCTTTCATGGGTGGTGGGCTTTCTGTACCTGGGAGACAAAGAGACTAAATCCCTTTTCCTGTGCCTTTTCTCCCAGGCACAAAGAATCCTGGGATGGAAACCCCTGTCTGTTTGTGTGGAAGACCCCTGGCAGGGGGTTATGCATAAAAGCCATGTGTTGCACAATCAAATAGTGTTGTCCTCCCAGAGCTGTGTGTTGTCCAGTTACTGGGGAGAATGGAGGTCTGCGTTTAATGGTTCCAGAGTGGCTTGAGGAAGGAATTAGTGGAGGTATCCGGTCAGGTTACCTGTGGTCCGCTAAAGCAACCTATCCTCTGGGTGTGTTGGTTGCGGCCTGTCCTTCGGGTGTGTTGGTTGCGGCCTGCCCTTCGGTAGTGTTGGTTGTGGCCTGCCCTTCGGGTTTGTTGGTGGAGAATTGCCTTGGTTTGTAGTTTGCCTTTTAGATATATCAGGTTAATATTTCACTTGTTACAGCAAATTGTGGGGATTTGATGTTTGTTGAAATTGTGGCTTTTATAAGTTTATTATTATTATTGCCATTTATATAGCGCAAACAGATTCCATAGCGCTTTACAATATTATGAGAGGGGGAATTTAACTATAAATAGGGCAATTACAAAAAACTTACAGGAACGATAGGTTAGACAGGACCCTGCTCAAATGAGCTTGGGGTATAAAACACATTAGGACAGGAAATATCAATCAAATATGGTGGGCGTGAGGCAGAGCTGGGGGAGAGAGTAGAGTGCTGCCCTTTATGAGAGCGCAAGAGACAGGTATGTAAGGTAGAGGTTACTCTGGGAAGCCAAAAGCTTTCCTAAAGAGATGGGTTTTAAGGCACTTCTTAAAAGATCCAAGACTAGGGGAGAGTCTGATGGCGGTAGGCAGGCTGTTCCATAGGTAGGGAACCACCCGCGAGAAGTCCTGCAAGCGTGAGTTGGCCATAGGGGTGCGAACAACGGACAGGATGTGGTCACTGGCAGAGCGCAGAGACCGAGAAGGGACATACCTATGGATCTGTGAAGAGATATAAGAGGAGCTAGAGTTGTTCAGTGCTTTATAGGTGTGAACTAGTACCTTGAATTGACTCCTACAGCATACAGGAAGCCAATGTAAAACCTGACAGAAGGGGTGAGGTGTGAGAGAACAGACTAGGGAGGAAAATCAGTCTGGCAGCAGCATTCATTACAGACTGTAGCGGTGCAGTACGGCTTTTGGGAAGACCAATCAGGAGAGGGTTACAATAATCCATGCGGGACATTACTAGAGCATGGACAAGCTCCTTGGTAGCATCTTGCTTAAGAAAGGGGCGGATGCGGGCTATGTTTTTAAGATGGAATCTACAGGATTTGGCAACATACTGGATGTGAGGCTCAAAGGTGAGGCCAGAGTCAAGTGTGACGCCAAGACAGCGCGCTTGCAAGGATGGACTTATGTGGATACCACTAATATGGAGGGAGAGCGAGAGAGGAGGCTCAGTATTAGGAGGAGGAAAGACAAGGAGCTCAGTTTTAGAGAGATTGCGTTTCAGAAAGTGGGAGGACATCCAGTCAGAGATGGAAGAAAGGCAAGCAGTGACACATTGCAGGACGGCAAGAGAGCGGTCCAGGGAGGAGAGAGAAATCTGGGTGTCATCAGCGTACATAAGTTATATAAGTTAACTTTGAAAGAAAGATCCAGTAATTATTGCTAATCACAGCCCATTACCATATACTCAGCGTGCTGAAATTCTGCGGTAAAATGTTCTGTTTATTAAAAAAAAGTGTTGCTTATCATTGCTTTGTGTCCATTTACGCATATAAATTAATCCACTCTCCCCCTCTTTTTCTCTTCTCTCTTTCCTTTCTTACTGGCTCTTTTCTCCAGAGACTTTTCTTTCTTGCTGCCAGTCTAATGTCTATCTCGGAGTCTCCCTTTGGATGCTGTTTCTTGGGTCCTCTCTTCTCCCTGAGCTCTTTTCTTCTTTTCCCTTCTTATTGGTTTGTAGATCGACTCCTGAGCTCCGTGGTTCTCATCAGTGTAGAGCAATCCCAAGGTCCAGTCCCGAGAATTGTTTGCCTGCTGCTAGGGGTGCCAGTTTTCCTCCTGCTTTTCCTGATTTCTTTGCCCTTGGCACTTGTTGGATTAATTCTCTGGACTCCACTGAATCAAGTCCGGCGTCCATTTTGCTACCAGCGAGACCCAAATTCACTCATCTCTACTGAAGCCCATCTTGAGAATGGAGGCTCATTTACCTTCATCAGTGCCAACCTGTGCCTTCTTCCTGATGGCCTGGCACGTTTCAGTAATCTCAGACACACTCAACAGCGCACTGCCCTCATTTCCAATGTCTTGAAAGTATCCCAGAAACGATCCTCCACCCAACACAAGGCAGATAATGGGGATGCCACTTCCATTTGCAGTACGGAAGATGTCATGGCTATGGTGGAGATGGAGGGCAAGGAAGACACTGTCCCTTGTGAAGAAGGACAGTTCCCAGGGCAGGTTTCTGTGATGTTTCCCCATGACGCAGATTTCTTGTGTCTGCAGGAAGTGTTTGACCGGCGTGCATCACGCACACTACGACGTGTCCTGGCCAATTCCTTCCCCCACATACTGTATGATATTGGTCCTTCTGGACCCTACGACTGTGGCTTTAAATTTTTTAGCAGTGGTCTATTCCTAGCCACCCGATACCCACCCACAGCTGCCAAGTACCATTATTATCCAAATTCACGAGGGGAGGATTCTCTTGCTGCCAAAGGACTTCTCTGCGTCCAGGTAATCCCTTTATACATTGCATACATTGTGGAGGAGCAGTACCTGCTTACATGTATTTTATCTCCGAGACAGTGTAGGATCTAGTGAGGCACCAACAGTCAGGATTTGTAAACTAATGGCAATAGTGTCTGAGATCTGGGAGGGCTGAGGTGTGCTTGGGATGGTGAGTTCTTTCCATGATTCCAAAGCATTAAAACCACTGCAACAGACTTAATGTAGTAGTTATGGTGTGTAGATCTTGTCCATGCAGTATAACATGTAAATACAGTGATTATAGGGTGTAGACCCTGTCCATGCAGTATGACCATGTAAATACAGTGATTATAGTATGTAGACCCTGTCCATGCAGTATGACCATGTAAATACAGTGGTTATGGTGTGTAGACCCTGTCCATGCAGTATGACCATGTAAATACAGTGGTTATGGTGTGTAGATATTGTCAATGCATTATGACCATGTAAATACAGTGGTTATGGTGTGTAGACCCTGTCCATGCAGTATGGCCATGTAAATACAGTGGTTATGGTGTGTAGACCCTGTCCATGCAGTATGGCCATGTAAATACAGTGGTTATGGTGTGTAGACCCTGTCCATGCAGTATGGCCATGTAAATACAGTGGTTATGGTGTGTAGACCCTGTCCATGCAGTATGGCCACGTAAATACAGTGGCTATGGTGTGTACATAGTTACATAGTTACATAGCTGAAAAGAGACTTGCGTACATCAAGTTCAGCCTTCCTCACATATGTTTTTGCTGATGATCCAAAAAAAAGGCAAAAAACCCAGTCTGAAGCGCTTCCAATTTTGCCACAAACTAGGAAGAAAATTCCTTCTAGACCCCAAAATAGCAGTCAGATGTCTCCTTGGATCAAGCAGCTATTACCCCACTAATTAGAAATTATATCCCTGTATGTTATGTTTTTGTAACAATTGCAATTTAAAGGACCACTCTAGGCACCCAGACCACTTCAGCTTAATGAAGTGGTCTGGGTGCCAGGTCCCTCTAGGATTAACCCTTTTTTATTATAAACATAGCAGTTTCAGAGAAACTGCTATGTTTATAATAGGGTTAATCCAGCCTCCAAATCCTCTAGTGGCTGTCTAATTGACAGCTGCTAGAGGCGCTTGTGTGATTCTCACTGTGAAAATCACAGTGAGAACACGCAAGCGTCCATAGGAAAGCATTGTAAATGCTTTCCTATGAGACCGGCTGAATGCGCGTGCAGCTCTTGCAGCGCGTGTGCATTCAGCCGAAAGGGAGGAGAGGAGGAGGATCGGAGGCGGAGAGCTCCCCGCTGGGCGCTGGAAAAAAGGTAAGTTTTAACCCTTTCCTCTCCCCAGAGCCGGGCAGGAGTGGGACGTTGAGGGTAGGGGCACCCTCAGGGCACTATAGTGCCAGAAAAACGAGTATGTTTTCCTGGCATTATAGTGGTCCTTTAAACATCTGTATGGATTCTGATAAAACCACCTCTTCAGGCAGAGAATTCCATATCCTTAATGCTCTTATTGTAAAAAAAAAAACCCTGTCCTTGCCTTAAATGAAATCTCCTTTCTTCCAGCCTAAATGTGTGACCTCGTGTCCTATGTATAGCCCTGTTAATGAATAGATTTTCAGATAATGGTTTGTACTGGGCCTGAATATATTTGTATAATGTTATATAATCCCCTTTGAGGAGCTGTTTTTCCAAACTAAACAGATTTAAATGTTTTAACCTTTCTTCGTAACTAAAATGCTCCATTCCTTTTATCAATTTTGTAGCTCGTCTCTGCACTTTTTCTAGTGTCATGATATCTTTCTTTAGAACAGGCTCCCAAAATTGCACAGCATATTCAAGGTGTGGTCTTACCAGCGATTTATAAAGAGGCAAAATTATATTTTCATCCCTAGAATTTATGCCCCTATTTATACATGACAAAACCTTACTGGCCTTAGCAACTGCAGATTGACATTGCATATTGTTGCCTAATTTGTTGTCTATAACAATTCCCAAATCCTTCTCGTGTGTGGTTATCCCTAATTCACTACCACTTAGGGTGTAAGTTGCTTGTGCATTCTTGACCCCGAAGTGCATAACTTTGCATTTCTCTACGTTAAATTTCATCTGCCATTTTAGTGCCCAATCCCCCAATCTATCCAAATCTCTCTGCAGCAAAGCAATATCCTGCTCACATTTTATTACTTTACAAAGTTTTGTGTCATCTGCAAACACCGAAACATGGCTTTCAATGCCTATTTCAAGATCATTTATAAATATGTTAAATAGAAGCGGTCCCAAAGCAGAACCCTGAGGGACACCACCAGTGGCGTACATACCAGGGTCGCAGGGGTCGCGGCTGCGACCGGGCCTGGCCCACCAGGGGGCCCAGCCGCCATTGCGACCCGGTATGTACCCACAGGGCCAGCCTCTTCTCTTCACTCAGTGCTTCCTCTTCAGCTCCCTCGCGCACCGCACTGATGCCGGAGCCGGAAGATGAAGATGACGTCATCTTCCGGCGCCGGCATCCCTACGCGGCGTGCGAGGGAGCTGAAGAGGAAGCACACAGAGGAAAGTGCTCCCTCGCGCTCCGGCCGCCCAGTGACCTGCCGCCCAGGAGCCCAGCAGCACCACCACTGGACCCCAGGGAATCCCCCCAGCACTCCAAAAGGTAAGGAGGCTGGGGGGATTAAATTTGAAAAAAAAAATGTGTGTGTGTGTGTGTTTGTGTGTTAGTGTGTGTGTGTGTGTGTTAGTGTATGAGTGTGTGTGTGCATGTGTTAGTGTGTGTGTCAGTGAATGTGTCTGTTATTGGGTGTGTGTCTGCTAGTGAGTGTGTTACTGTGTGTGTCTGTTACTGAGTGTGTTTGTCTGTTAGTGAGTGTGTGTTTGTCAGTAAAAGTGTATGTTTTGTAAGTGAGTGTGTATGTATGTCTGTCGCTGAGTGTGTCTCTGTCAGTAAATGTGTGTGTCTGTTAGCTAGTGTGTATGCGTCTGTTCGTGAGAGTGTGTGTGTGTGTCTTCAGCATTTACCTTTCTCCAGCGTCGGACTCCCCAGTGTCCACCTCTCAGCTCCGAAATGCACATGCGCGGCAAGAGGCGCGCGCGCATTTAAACCGCCCATAGGAAAGCATTACTCAATGCTTTCCTATGGACGTTCAGTGTCTTCTCACTGTGATTTTCACAGTGAGAATCGCGGAAGCTCCTCTAGCAGCTGTCAATGAGACAGCCACCAGAGGCTGGATTAACCCTCAGTGAAACATAGCCGTTTCTCGAAACTGCTATGTTTTCAGCTGCAGGGTTAAAACTAGAGGGACCTGGCACCCAGACCACTTAATTGAGCTGATGTGATCTGGGTGTCTGTAGTATCCTTTAAGTGTGTGTGCATACCGCGGTCGCGGGGTCACAGCCCTGCAACCCCTGCGACCAGGTGCCCGCCACCATGTGTTGCAACCCCGACCCGCGCCGAGTAAGCGGGGGTGGGGGACCCACGGATCAATTTTTGCACCAGGGCCCCATGGGTCATGTGTACGGCACTGGACACCACTTACCCCTTTTGTCCAGCCTGAAAATTTACCATTAATGATAACTCATTGTGCTCTATCCTTAAGCCAATGTTCTACCCAAGAACAAGAATATTCATCTAGACCAATTTCTTTTAGTTTGAAGATTAACCTATTGTGAGGAACCGTATCAAATGCCTTGGCAAAATCCAAGTAGATCACATCCACTGCAACACCCTGATCTATACTTCTACTTACTTCTTCATAGAATGCAATTAGGTTAGTTTGACTTGAACTATGTTTTATAAAACCATGCTGATTATTGCTAATATCAAAGTTCTTTCCAATGAATTCCTGAATATTATCCCTTAATAGCCCTTCAAATATTTTCCCAGTCACAGAAGTTAAGCTCACAGGTCTATAATTTCCAGGTGTTACAAACTGCCATTTGTAACTGGCCCTTTAAATGACAAATTGCCTTGCTTCCCTGGGTTGTGGAGAAGCCTATTTGCCAGCCTCCTTTCTCATTACTATGACCCCTGGGAGTTTGTGCCCCTGAAAACGTATGGACTTTTATTGGGTGTGTATGGCCCTTTAAGAACAGTCTGGTGACATATTGTAACTTTGGTGAACAATGACCCTTTAAGACTATGTCCCCAGACCTGTAAAATAACTTGTTCCTGGCTTTCTCCCACTTGGTTCAGTAAATGGGGCTTACTGAACCAAGTACCACACAGACGGACCACCCAGAAGTGGAAGTGTGCAGGCAACTTACCTCCCAGGCTGGGAGCCTGCTGTAGGTAAATTGCCGACTGTTACAAAGACTCGAAATGACTTTATTATTGTTACCACATCTTGTTACTGTTGCATCCCTGTACTATTGACACAGAGAAAATACGAATGGATTATACGAATCCTTATAAAGAACCATTCGTGGTACAAACGAGAGACCCCCCAAACGCTGGCGTGTGCCACCAATTAACCTCCTCACCCTGCAAAGTACCGAATGACTGATCACCCGACAAGCGGAGTGTGTCGCCCATTAACCCCCCAGGCTGCTGCGGTCTGCGGTTAACCACAAACTAATTGACGGGCACGGAGGATCTACGTTCGCATACAAATTACCGAATGGGAACTACCAAACAACCTCACGAACGGAGACCTCCTACAGTGGGTCGTGTGGCAGCAATTAGAATGTGGTTTCTGCGGTTAACCGCAACTCAAGTACCGGGCGGTCTCAATTCGTATACCGAACAATTTCCACTACCAGACAGACAGCGGGGATTCGCATGAGCACATATCCGATTTCAGTTCCATAAGTTGGAGTCGAGGTCCCGCTGCTCATTAAACCGCCTAAAAACATGGCCGCCATCAGGGACTCACGACCAGAGTACCGAACGGACTTTATACGGCAGAATTTGCTCATTCTGTTCGCGGGGTCTGAGCGCCATTCGTATATTTAATGTACCCGAACTCGAGCTATTGAATGAATGGTAGAATGAACCATTTCCCCCTATTAATATTAAAGTTATGTATTTTTATACAGTTTTATGAGAGATAATTAGATTGTATAACCGTTGGCCTCATTATCTCCAAGCTGGGCGGGTACTAATTCAAATGATACATTGTACTGTGATTGGTTACCTGTTTATACTGTACCCGTATTCCATCAGGTCCATAGGGGGCTGTCCTTGGACCTGAGGAATTGCATAAATTGCAATGTTTGTGTGCCAGTAAAGCCAGTTAGTTTTGACCCTCATCTTGCAGCCTCGACTCATGTTGTAGGGATCCGGGATATTGATGCTTATACAGCTTTTGGGATACTCCACACTTGCAGCTTTTACCGAAGGACCTCTGTTCGACTCTCTTACTGCGGGAACCAGGACATCCAAGCGATCAACCACCCTGCTAGACCGGGGGCAATCGTAACACCGACCGCTGGGTGGCCGCAGTTCATGCAAACCAACACGTGGCGGCGGCCATCTTTGTTCATTCGAACGAGGTCCGCGGTGTGTGTAGCCAAATCCATGGAACTGAAATCGGCTGCACATTTCAACGAACACTGCTGACCCTTACCTTCTCCTACACTGAATTTTCAGCTACAGAGACCAAGTCTCGTTCGGCAATTCGAACGCACGTTTGAATGGGATTTAGTCATTTTTCTGCATAAAATTGACCGGCCGCGCAGCCCAAATATATGGAACTGTTTTGGGCAGGAAAATGTGCTTGCGGTCGGTCAAAAAGGGACCTCCAGCTAACTTTTTAACCCCTGCATGGATTTGTGATTTTTGGTTATGTTTATATTTAAAGTGTGCTGATTCTGAATATGTGGTTTTTATGAAGATTGGATGTATGGTTTTAAAGTTATAGTACATGTATAAAAACTGTATTTTTCCCTGCTTGTGATAATTATGTTAACCATTGTGTACCATAATTATATCACAGGCAGAGGGGGAGGATTTTGTGTTTAATTGCTGGGAGTGTTTTCTGTAATGTACGTGTATTATTGGTTGTTCTGTAAAACCCTGTGGGTGGTCCTATGTAAGGAAAACCTGCATAAAAGAAGGCCCTTTGGTGCCAATTAAACAGAATGACTTATCCCTCTAACTTGCAGCCTCGACTCATGTTTGTAGGGGACAGCTATAATCACTACAGGGATTGCTATGCTCTTCATACTCCCTTAGCTACTGAGCTCTTGTAAGAGCTCTTGTTCCTGATCCTGCTTCGCTGTACAGAAGGAAGAGGTTCACCTACTGGAACCTGGAGCCTGGTCGTAGGTCCAGGCTGGATAGCAGATGGCGAGATCCTAGCTCAGCAGCAGCGATTCGTGGAGTCTGCAGTGCTTATAGTGTCATTTGAACTGCTGATGGCCCTTTGGTGAGCGCTAGGAGCATCCTTTCTACGGTCCAACTTCCAGCCAGCCTGGAGGCAACCGTAACACCAGGCAAAGATGTTCAACCCTTTTTAAATATAGGAAAGACATCTAACTTCCTCCAATCCTCAGGTATAATACCTGAAACAAAAGAATCTTGAAAAATTAAATACAGATGTTCACTTATTTACCCACTTAGCTCCATAAGTACTAAAGGGTGAATACCGTCGGGCCCTGGAGCTTTATTTATAATAATTTTCTCTAACTGCTGTAGCACCTTGTCTCGAGTCACCCAGTCACAAGTTATCTGCAAGTTTTTTGCAGCAGTCATTTTCATATCTCTTGCCATAGGATCCTCATTAATATACACTGAAGAAAAATAGGTATTCAACATTTCTGCCCTTTCCTGGTCTTCATTAACTACAGACCTATCTCTGTTTCTAGTGTACCTACACTTTCATTTTTTTGCAGACCCTGCCCATGCAGTGTGACAATGTAAATGTAGTGGTTATGGTGTGTAGACCCTGTCCATGCAGTATGACAATGTAAATACAGTATTCATGGTGTGTAGACCTGTCCATGCAGTGTGACGATGTAAATGTTGGTTATTATGGTGTGTAGACCCTATCCGTGCAGTGTGACAATGTAAATGTTGCTGTCTTACTAAGTATGCCCTTAGTGGCTGTCAGTCAGCACTTGGAATTGACTCTCCACATAACACAAGCGATTGCCATTATTCTCAAATTTCCTTCATTCAGTCACTCCAATTCCTCGAAACCACTAATCCGGTATAATCCTACATCCTCCCAATATCGCAATATCGCCCTAAACCCTGCCTGTAAAGATACCCCGAAACTAACCCCACCCAATCCTTTTCTTACAGATTTAGTCTGTGGAGGGAGGGGGCTATTCAATTCCAGTTAACCTGCAGATTGATCGGAAACCTGAGCTAATTGTAACGTTAGCTGGGGCCGATTCTGCGCAGTTAGTGAATAGAGAGAGCCGCAGAGGAGAGCTGCGCCACGTGAACCAACGATTGGTGAACAGACTGTAATGTGCTCCTGATTGACCTCTGTCTCTGGGTTCGTACAGTGAGACGATTTGCAGCACAGACAATAGGCAATATTTATAGGAGACTTACATTTTAGAATCAAAGGTCATTTCAGTATAAAGACTGATCTCCTACATTTCGGATTCAGAACCAGGACTCAAGGTTCAGTGAGAATCAAAAAAGGCAGCAAATACAAGAGAAGGACGTTGTGACGCCAATAAAGTAGGAGGAAGATTACAAGGATTTTTCAAAACATTGGAGCAGACTACAGAAAATCCATAGATCTTAAATACTATCAGTGATGGATACAGAATCAGATTCATAGAAAAGCTTGCTTTAAATTTTCTTGGTTCTTCCTACCCTTCAAGGAAGAAAATCAGAGGCTCTATTGACCGAGACACTTATTCTGTTAAAAAAAAGCAAGAGTGTGAAGGAATACCCCATCACTAATACTATTCCCTTTTTGAACACTACCATTCCCTTCATACTCACTGTTTTGTTAACCGAACAAGGACCACCCCTAAAGCTTATTAGAATGTTAGAACAAGTGTGAAACCACAAGGGGAAACAACTAATGAATGCTCTCCTGGGTGGCCACCATATGAATGGCCTTCCGAGGATACAAACTAACGGATGGGGAGAGCATTCAACACTTGAAATAATTTGTTTATTGTGTGTGGTTTTCGTATGGAAGTCCGCGAACAGAGGCTGGATGTTGCCACGATTTCTTCTTTTCTCTGGAACTATTTTGGGTTTCTACCTCGTGGCCGGCCGTTTAAAAGTTCATCTCGATGGAGATTCCAAACCGATCTGAGTGCTTTTTGGACAGGCAAAATAGGCAATCACAGCTATCCGGGGATGTGACTCTTAAGGGGGTTCCATGTATTTTGGGGGTACTTTCAGGGTGTTAAAATATTTTTATGCTTTTTGTACCTGGGAGATAATTGATTTTGTTACAGTTCCTGACTCAGTTATCTCTCAGGCACTGGGGAGGAGTTTGCTGTGTGCATAAATTGAGAGTGCTAGCCTGCATTTAACAGATCTACTCCCAGCATTCAGTCTTGAGTAATGTGTGGGCAGAATGCTATACTGGCTATAATTATTTACACAACTGGTTGGAGCTATTTTACACTGGGAAAGGGAGTCCGTGGGAGTGATGTACTAGCGGTCCGCCGCCACAGAGAGCGTTCTCAAACCGCAAGCATTCCAAGGAGATTATTCTAGGTTATTCCTGATTCCAAAGCAAGATCTCTCATTCCAGCCAATGCTAACCTTAAAAAGGTAAACATGTCTTCAGGTTCTGTATGGAAACCATCCTACCAGTCACTCATATGCTTCAAAAAAGAGGCTACATGGCACGCTGGATTTTAACAATGCCTTCTTGCATGTTCATATGGTACATTTCAAGAAAGTATTTAAGTTTCGCCATGATATCAGGAATAAAAAAATGTAGCATCTGCACCAAAACAACTTACAAAAATGTTCCTTCCCTCCAAGTCCTTTTGTCTTTGTCTGCCTTTTGAAAAGTTTAAGAAAATCAGAAAATAAGTTGCTTCACTTCAAAAAGCAAGTTGTATCATCAGAAAAAGCCTTAAGCTTACTGGCATTCTCGCTGACTCGTAGGCAAAAGCACGGATGAGACCCCTCCAATATGAGATCCTGCAAAGTTGGTCAGGAGAATTTGGAAGTCGAATTCAGTCTGTTAAAGAAAGTCTGAGATCAACTAGATTGGTGGAGAAAATACGATTTTCTTCCATGGTTTGTCTTTCCGGCAAAAGAAGTGGATTACTATTACAACAGACACCTCAAAGATCGTATGGTGCACTTATCTAAAAACCCTACATTGCCAGAGTATTGGTTCCAAAGAGGAGGCGACCCAATACTCCAATTGTCGGGAGATGAAGGCATTCACAAATCATCTATATAAACAAAGAACACAGAACAAAAGTCAGATATCTGCTGTGACAAAAAAAACCTTGCCACTGGCTTTTGGAGCAGCCTGTTTGCCAGCCTCCTACCCTGTGACTATGGCCCCTGTGATAAAACTTGGTTAAAAACACTGTTCGTGCCTTTTATGACTTATATGGTAACACTTCGAACTTCCAAAGCTGTTTGAAGTGACACTTCAATTTCCCGAACAACCGCACGAATCAGAGACCACCCTGGAGCTTGTTAACACCTATTAACAACTTGGTACGTTTCTCATCGCAGTGTTTTAATTGTTTTTCTGGGTGGCCGCAATTCCTATGGACAACTACAAAGTGGCGGCCATCATGTTTGCATGAACGCAGGCAGCAGTGTTTGGGCATGAATCTCATGGAACTAAAATCGAACACAGAAACTCCCGAACACCGCTGGACTTCCATTATCACCTACGTTCGGTTCTATACAATTTAGAAGGGCACTGTTCTGTGGGATTTTTTGTCTGGATGAAGGGAACAAGCTCCAGGGTAAGACTATTGACTCTGTTCGGTAGTTTGTTCGTTTGCAAACTACCAAACTAGATTGACCGCAAGCCCTGATCCCCCTGGAACTGTTTTGGGCATGGGACCATGCATGCGGTCGGTCAAATAAATGACTTTCATAGAATTCCTGAACCCCTAAACTGATCTGGGTGATTTTTGGATATGTTGGTCACCCAGATCAGGGCTATCAGGGGATGCAACATTTGCATGGATTTTATGTGTTTTGGGGGTTTTCTAGAAATGTTTTATCTGCCTGAAAATAATTGAGTTAATACAATATCTGACTCCATTATCTCCCATGCAGAGGGGAGAGATTATGTGCTGTGCGTGGGAATGTCGTTCCTTGTAACCTGATTGTTATTGGTCTGTGAGTCTTCCATCAGGTCCATGTGGGCGTACCCCTTGCATGGGGATTGTCATATAAGGCCAAGTGTGGCGCCATTAAAATCAGTTCCTCTTCACCCTCAACATAGAGCTTTGTCTCATGTGTGGATGTTCACTCTGGGGATTGCTATACTCCTTATACTCCCTGCAATTATAATCACTAGCTCTTATAAGAGCTGTTTCTGTTATACTCTCTGGAATATGAGCGGTTCACCCACTGGAAGGTCTTGGGTCCAGGGTGGGTGGAGGACAGCGAGACCCCAATCAAGCTGCAGGGGTTTGTGGGGTCTATGGTGCTGATGGTGTCTGGTGGAGTGCTTGGAGTCCTCATGAGCACTAAGGCACAGGGTGCCAGGCGGTCCGTCACTTCTGCATTTTCTTTGCACTCAGATCATACCTTGGGGAGAAATGAAACTGGATTCTGTCTCAACTGCAAATCGACAAGATGTTAGCGGACGACCTGAGCAGAGCACAGTGGTCCCAAGGAGATTGGCTCTTACATCCAATAGTGTTTCCCTCCCTTGTAATGAAGTTTGGAATTCCAGACGTAGATCTCCTAGCAACTAGGAAACACAGGAAAGTATCAGTTTTTGCATCCTATTTTGGACAGACTATCCTCGGTTTCTAGACGGTCTCTTGAAATTTTGTGAAAAAGAACTTCAGGAATGCATATGTATTCCCTCAAATTGCTCTTATTTAATATATTCTTCGAAAGATCAGAGCAGACCGGATTATGTTAGCCCACATTGGTTTTTTAACCTGCAAGAAGGGTTTGCTGCTGCACTTACTTTGTGTCTCTACTCTGAAGGTTCTGTTTTTGG
This sequence comes from Pelobates cultripes, assembly GCA_933207985.1. Taxonomy (NCBI): domain Eukaryota; kingdom Metazoa; phylum Chordata; class Amphibia; order Anura; family Pelobatidae; genus Pelobates; species Pelobates cultripes. The sequence continues at coordinate 1,445,883 of OW240917.1, forward strand.
CATGTAATTTCCTGATTATGGATTTGGCTTCCATTATTTTTGTCAGGAGATTTTTTTTTTAAGACGTCCTTTTGCTCAGATGTCCTCCTCACAAATAATTTTTCCCCATCTGGTATTTGGCTTTCGTGAAGCTGCTTTTGTGCCACTTGAATAAGTCTAATACAAATTATTATTATCATTATTATAAAAGACGTATTTTCATGGTGGCAATCCTGTCTGTCAGGCACAAAAGGGGGAAATAAAACCCTTGCTAGAGAGCATTCGTATGCTTCTCCGGTTCGGTGGTTGTGGTGTCTGCTGCAGTGCTTGGAGTCCTCAGGAAGCGCTAGGAGCATCCTTCAACGGAGGTACCCAGTCGGGGTGCCAGGTGATCCGTTACAGTTACATAGCTTAAAAGAGACTTGGGTCCATCAAGTTCAGACTTCCTCACATTTGTTTTTTGCTGTTGATCCAAAAGAAGGCAAAAAAATCCCAGTTTGAAGCGCTTCCAATTTTGCAACAAGCTAGGAAAAAAAATTCCTTCTTGACCCCAGAATGGCAGTCAGATTTATCCTTGGATCAAGCAGTTATTACCCTACATTGAAAGATTATATCCTTGAATATTCTGTTTTTGCAAGTATGCATCTAGTAGCTGTTTGAACATCTGTATGGACTCTGATAAAACCACTTCTTCAGGCAGATAATTCCACATCCTGATTGTTCTTACAGTAAAAAAACCTTTCCTTTGCCTTAGATGAAATCTTCTTTCTTCCAGTCTAAACGCATGGCCTCGTGTCCTATGTAAAGTCCGGTTTGTGAATAGATTTCCACACAATGGTTTGTATTTGCCCCGAATATATTTGTATAATGTTAGCATATCCCCTCTCAGGTGACGTTTTTCTAAACAAAATAGGTTTAAATTTGTTAACCTTTCTTCATAGCTGATATGTTCTATTTATTTTATTCATTTTGTAGCCCACCTCTGCACTTTTTCTAGTGCCATAATATCCTTCTTTAGAACAGGAGCCCAAAATTGCACAGCATATTCAATATGTGATCTTACCAGTAATTTATAAAGAGGCAGAATTATATTCTCATCCCGAGAATGAATGCCCTTTTTCATGCATGAAAATACCTTACTGGCCTTGGCCACTGCTGATTAACATTGCACATTGTTGCATAGTTTGTTGTCTATAACAATTCCCAAGTCCTTTTCGTGTGTTGGTATCCCTAATTCGCTTCCATTAAGGGCATACGTTGCTTGTGTATTCTTTACACCTAAGTGCATAACTTTGTTTTTTTCAACATTAAAATTCATCTGGAATTTAGTCTATCTAAATCCCTCTGCAGCAAAGTAATATCTTGCTCACATTTTATTATTTTACAAAGTTTTGTGTCATCTGCAAACACTGAAACATGACTTTCAGTGTTTTCTTCAAGATCATTTACAAATATGTTAAATAGAAGGGGTCCCAGAACAGACCCCTGAGGGACACCACTTGCTACCTCTGTCCAGCTTGAAAATTTACCATTAATGACAACTTTGTACTCTATTTTTAAGCCAATGGTCTACCGAAGAACAAGCATTTTCATCTAGACTGATTTCCTTGAGTTTGAACACTAATCTATTGTGTGGAACTGTATCAAATGCCTTGGCAAAATCCAAATAGATCACATCCAGACACAACACATCACAACACAACACATGTCCAAAATCCAAATAGCAACACCCTGATCTATACTTCTACTTACTTCTTCGTAGAACGCAATCAAGTTAGTTTGACATGACCTATGCTTCTGTTTCAGGATATCAGACCACCTATTTGTCATCTTCCAAGGTCCATATCGAGGTAGAGAGGCATCTACCAATATCAGGTGGTTGACTGACACAGTCAAGTTAGCATACAAAGTTAGGGGTCTCAAAATCCCCTTATTCCTCAGAAGATATGCAAAGCAGCTACGTGGTCATCATTAATTTGATTTATAATGCACTGCAAGCTAGATATCTTTTCTTCCTCAGAAGCTGCTATCGGGCTCATGTTGAAATTTTTGAAGCATTTGGTCTATGTGTGAATTCTTGCTTTTACTGGGGTGCTCAGTCTTGGACAACCTTTTAAAGTTTGAGAGGGAGTTGGAAGAGCTTTTTTTTTTTTTTTTTTTATGTTTTAACTTTTATTTCTAAGCGTACTCATCCAACGTGATTAAGAACATCCCACAGGTACTGCCACTATACTAAGGAAAAAAGTAAAATTTTGATTTTCATGGCCAGCAGGACATACTGATATCTCTCATGAAGTGGCAAAGGAAAAATCTGGGAAATAATCCCAGACGCTTGGTCATTTAATGTATATTCTATCAGGAGTGGAAAAGAATAAAGTGGAGCAGGACAAAGCTATTATTATTTGATCTAAAGACCAAAATTCGACTAAGACACAAAGAGTCCTTATCCCTGAGGAACATAAACAAGCTTTAAAGTCTTGCAGGAGTAAAACCGATTCTTCCAGTACATTGAGTGAGGAATCGGATTGGTTCTTCCTATGCTTTCTCTTGGCATGAATTAATGAGGATTTTAAATGATCAAATGAAAGGTCAGTGTCTGATAAGCTTGTGATTAGAGACATCAAGGGTAGACCAGCAGATGATTACTAGTACTCCTTGTTTCTGAATACATCAAATCTTGGCTTTGTAAGCTAAGCCAATTGAGGAGGAGTGTCCTAGATAAGTAAGATTTATATTATTATTCTTTATAAAGCGACTACAAATTCTGCAGCGCTGTACAATGGGAGGACTAACTGATTAGTATTTGTAACTAGACGAGTTGGACGCACAGGAAAGGCGTGTGCTGAGGGCCCTGATCATACTAGCTCACATTCTAGCGTGAGTGGAGTAAAATGATACAAGAGGTAAGGGTAGGATGTATTTCAGACATGAGAAAATAGGTTGTTAGAATAGTTTACCATGAAGGGTTAGTTTTTTTTTGGTTTTTTTGTTTTTGTTTTTTGGATCACAGTTGTAGGTGAGGAAGCAAGTTGGGTTACCAAGGTGCAGGGATGTAATTCCATCTTGATCCAGTATTTGGGAACATACCCTAGGAAGGAGTTAGGTTTGCTGGATAAGATCTGAACACTTTTGGTAATTTGCCAGAAATCTGTGATCTTTCAGATGCTCTAAAGAACAAGACCATTGTTGATACTGAAATCCTGAAATCCTAAGTAATATCTGCTGGTTCGTCTATTTTGTTTTGTTATACTCGTGGAATTACCTGCCCGTACGTCCCTGTTCGTTTATATCGCTTAAAACTACCGAACGGCCGGCCACCCAGAAGAGAAGTGTGCTGCTGGTTAACCAATTGGCCTCAATTAGAACGTTGTGGTTAACCGCAGACACCTCTTAATTGGATCCGTATGCTGGGTGGTCATCGTTCCTATGTCGACCACGAGGCGGCGGCCATTTTAAACACACGAATGAGCGGCAGTGTTCGAATTTATGGAACTCAAACCAGACACTTTTTCTACCGAACACCGCTGAAACCGCTGACCACTCTTCTTATCATCAGGCATACGAACGCCGGTCCGTTCTGGACTTTTTATTGTACGAATGGACTTAACCCAGATAGCCATCCCATGGAGTCATTCGTATACAGAAAGAACAGTGTGAAAGACTTTGACTCCATGGCGATTGAACTGTGTGCATTGGGTCTGAGCGCTATTCGGTAGTAATGTGCGCTCAGATCTAGGCTATCTGGGGATACGTTATACGAATTAAATGCATTCGGTAGTTTTACAGTTATGGATTTTTAGGTGTTTTTATTATACCATGTAAAATGGCGGTTTGCCTCTATCCCTGGAGATAATTTGATTTCTTCCCAATTATCTGCAGGATAGAGAGGAGGGGTTTACCTGTTGTGGGGATATTTATGGGATGATAAATTTAAGCAGTCGAGAATTGCCCACTATTTCAATTCTCTTAGATCTTAGAGATCGTTTATCATGTAAGTGAAAAGTATTCCATACAATTAATGATCACAAAGTGTTATAAAAATAGATTTATTTATTATGACCAATAATTAACAATATTATTAGGCAACATGCATGATAATAATCAGTAAATATTTAGTATGACATAATATGCAATACAATGGAATGGCTAGACACGTTTCAATGGCTAAACAGCATTTTCTGTCAAGACTTACACGATTTATGAGGGTATCCTTACAGACAAAAAGTGAAGCTTTTCACAGCGAAGGGCCATAAAACCCTGGCTAACAGTTAGATCAACTGAGTAACCCTTTCAATGCTGGCTAGATCCTCCTAGGCATATAGTATCCTATTCTCCTGTGATTTTCAATTAAAATAACATTTAAACCAGCTCATTAGTCATTTCATGGAACCATCCAATAAGAATAATCTACCAGATTTTTACAAAAGCAGAATTTTAATTTGTCTAAAAAGATATTTTATCTTAATTTAGAGCAAATCAATACACCTGGATAAAAACAACGGTATGCTAACATGTGATACTATCACATTAATATATAATTATTCTTAATTCCACCTGCAGAATGGAATGTTTATAACTATATATTCTTTAGTTAACTAAGATTTCTAAATATAAAATCTGACCGTGATTTATCCAGTCATATATCATGCTATTAGTAAATTTTAATTAATTTAAATTAATTAAATAAACCAGCATAATTACCAGTTATGTAGATATTCTCATCAGATGAGTAGGTAGTCCCAGAAACTTGATTGGTTGTATGGAGGTGCATGAGTTATGGTGAAAGGTGGTGTTGGTTAGAAAGTCAGTAAAATTCTAAGTGTTAGAGTTTTAAGAGTAGAGTGTTAGTCCCAGATATTGTTTCTCGAGCCTCTCTCTCTGCATGTCCGACTTGGAATCCCCAAACTTCCAATTCGTCTCTCTGTCTCTCTCCAACTCCAACTCCAACTACCCTGTCTTCCCTTTGTCCTAACTTTTAAAGGGCCAGACTCTCTGTACGTCATTAGTTGATAACCCAATAGGCAGCCGTAGGTGTGTCCAATCGATGGATCGCAATTTAAGTATTTGATCCATAGATGGCAGTCTCGTCTAACGAAACCTTCCTATCCAGGAAAGAGTTAAATTTTCCTGATGACGATTTTGACGTCATTTGGCTTATCTAAAATGACTACCATAACTTAGATTTGCTGTTAGTTCAAAGTGTTTATCCCAGTCTTTGTGGCATCTACTTGATCGTAACTTGTAAAATTGACAGTTCTAAACTCAATTTCAACCCTTTCTTACAATGGTACCTTGTAAAATTTAGAAAGTAAAATTAATTACTTAGTCTTCTCTGTCACTAGTGTCTGTGTTTAGATATGCATCTATTCCATTAACATTTTAGACAGAGTGTTCCATCCCCCTTGCTTCATTGCTAATCTTGGTTTGTTTATATAATACATTCCTCAGCTCAAGCAAGTGGCTAGTTACAGAAGTAAGAAGAAACCAAGGAAATTATGTGTTTTTGTTATCCTGAAGATAGCAAAATGGAGTCCGCTTTGTTCTGAGTGGTTGTGGCAATATACACTTTTAATTTCTTTTTAGCACAAAATGTCTGTTGATATAAATATTCTGACACTGTACAAAGGGGGATGTTTATACATGAGCCACTGTGATTGTCTACTGTACCTCATTTGTCCCAGTCTTCCATCTGGTCCCCTAGGGGAGTGTCTGCCAGGTGGGAGACCTGCATAAATACCGGGAGGATAGCCCACAGTAAATCAGAATCCTGTTTTACCCTCAAGACAGAGCTTGGTCTTGTGTTTGGGGGGATTGCTACTTTAGAGTATTCTTTTGCCTGTTCCAGGAGAGAAGGATTTTGGCAGATTCTCAGTTCGGGGAATTGGAGTGTTCGTGAGCTGCTAGTCCCGTATCGAGGAGAGAGGTCTTTCGTACAATTATCCAGTTCGGTGAATTGAAGCGTTTGTGAGTTGCTATTCCCGTAATAAGGTGAACTCCCTATTCGGTATTAACCCACGATACACGGGTCATACCGTAACAAGCTCCTACATCCTTCCAGAGTAATTGCTTAATATAGGAGCACACAGAGGTGGTAGCTTTCATGGAGTGCAGATAAATGGGAGACAAAACTTGGAAAGGTTTGTGCCTAATACAAGCTTCTCGCGTGAAGCAAAATTCCAGAGTTTACTTACGTTGTACTGGAAGTAATAATGTTTATGCCACCTATATATAACTCGCCCTGTAACATTCTTTGTAGAATAAATGGTGGAGGGAAAGACTTTCTGTTCATCTCTGTAGTCTGAGTTTCCAGTTATTAGCTTTCTGTAAGGATGGAAAGCAAGTATGAGGAAGATGGACGTCTGTAGAAGGTGCGGTTATTTGATAGGACTCTATTCTATAACTTTGTGTGTATGTTAGATAATTATTTCTAAGTAAGAAGTATCGGTGTAGCGCTCTATACTAGTGGATGTGAAAAGAAAACGAATAAAGGAAAACCTTGCTGTACCTTGATGAATAATATATACTAATGGATAATCCAGAGTAGTCAGATATACCTTAAATACAAAACACAAATATACAGAACATAGTGTAACCTGTATACAAAATGTAAATAAAAATAAAGTGCATAAGTAACTCACTCACACTTTTCTGAGCTAATGTACTAGCTCAGGTATATGCGCCTTAGGGTCCGTAGAGGCGACCCTTCCCCTCCTTTTCGTCCCAAATAGTCTCCAGGTATATAGTCCTAGGTAATAGGTATAGGAGGAGAGAATAGCGTAGTACAGTCTGATGTATATAAGGTATATTAAATAAATAATACCAATATACTCACAAACCCTGAGCCAATGTATCGGCTCGCTTCATAAGATGTATGTGGTTAAGGACCACAATCCTTCTTTATAATAGCAGGTAAGAATAAAAGCCGTAAGTGTGATAAAAAATATATATATAATTTATTGTATAAAAAGTATTACATAAATATAAAAAAATACACTATATCAATAAATCAACACTTGTGGCTATAGTCCAAAAGACAGTATAGTCTGCTCACTGTTCATCCAGGACGCGTTTCACCAAATTGGCTTCCTCAGCTGGAAAAAATGTGCTTTTATTCTTACCTGCTATTATAAAGAAGGATTGTGGTCCTTAACCACATACATCTTATGAAGCGAGCCGATACATTGGCTCAGGGTTTGTGAGTATATTGGTATTATTTATTTAATATACCTTATATACATCAGACTGTACTACGCTATTCTCTCCTCCTATACCTATTACCTAGGACTATATACCTGGAGACTATTTGGACGAAAAGGAGGGGAAGGGTCGCCTCTACGGACCCTAAGGCGCATATACCTGAGCTAGTACATTAGCTCAGAAAAGTGTGAGTGAGTTACTTATGCACTTTATTTTTATTTACATTTTGTATACAGGTTACACTATGTTCTGTATATTTGTGTTTTGTATTTAAGGTATATCTGACTACTCTGGATTATCCATTAGTATATATTATTCATCAAGGTACAGCAAGGTTTTCCTTTATTCGTTTTCTTTTCACATCCACTAGTATAGAGCGCTACACCGATACTTCTCACTTTTCCACGATTTTCTTATAGAAAGATAAGCACGGTGATATAGCAGCTCACATCAAATTTGTTCGATATAATTCCAATCTTAAATTTTATACAGAAGCGCTTGTACTTCCCCTTTTTATAATTATTTCTAAGTATTTTACTGTAAAGATGAGTAGAGAGAGATCATTAATCCTTTCTGATAATACGAAATATTGAAATTCGGGAACTATACTCCTAATTAGGTTGTTTGCATTAATACTTATTACAATCATTTACATTTTGTGATGGGTTCTGTAAATGGTTACATGAAGGAAATGCCACCATAATTAGCTGGTATGGGGTTCCTACTGCCCCCCAAACCTCTAGGTGAAATACAGAACTTAGTGTTTTTGTTTGTCACTTATCAGGGAGAGAGGGGTAGAGTTGGCAGCTATGTGGCAATAACCACAGCTCTATGTTTCTATGTTTCCTCTTACGCACTGAATTAAGGACCTTACTGTACTCTGGTCGTCAGCCAGCTTCCGTTTTAGAAAGATTTCTGTGGAAATGGCAGAACTGACTGCAGAAAAGCTGATAGGATGAAGAGATTGAAATAAAGTGTTATATATTTCTATGTTCCTTTTAGAACCACAATTATTTAAAGTCCTATTTTGACCAGACTACAATGTGGTATTGTGTGTGTGGGCTGCATCTCGTGTTATGTGAGTGAATGTGGGCTGTGTTTCTATTGATTATGTATGGATATCTGGATTGACATAAGTAACAGATGGTATCAATAAGTCACAAGGCTTTCTTTTCTGAGAAATCTGGAATGTGGTTTGGGGGTCTTGTCCTTATATGGCTAGAGTTATAGTCTGACGTTATTATGGTCATTGCTATACAGAATGGAGAACAAAAGTCCACAAGGTCTTCCTGTTGCCTGCTGCACAAGGTTCTTCTTCTCTAACTATGTAGAGTCTAACTCTCCTTTCAGGAGTCCAGCAATTACCATCCATGATTATGTAACATCCTTTTGTTGTTTTATTATGTATCAGTAACTGTCAGAATAAACCTGAAAACAATGCAAGTCAGATTGCGTATTAGTATTTTTGGTTAATAGAGACTTATATCAAACTGGCAAGCCTTTTACCCAAGAAGATGTATACATCAAAGACTTATCTCAATCAACTGGGAAAAACACACAGAAGAGCGTGTTGTGTTATGTAAGTGAATGTGGGCTGCACCTCATGTTATCTGAGCGAATGTGGGTTGTCTATGGGATGGTGGCTTGGGGTATTGCGTGTGGGTGATATGACGTGTTGTGTTATGTGTGTATGTGCAGGCTGCTTGTGGCATTGTATGTGTGGGTGACATGTTGTGTTGGCTGTTTGAGGTATTGCGTGTGAGTGACATGTGTTGGCTGTTTAGGGTATTGTGTGTAGGTGACCTGTTGCATGGGCTGTTTGAGGTATTGCGTGTGGGTGACATGTTGGATTGGCTGTTTGGGGTATTGTGTGTGGGTGACGTGTTGGTTGTTTGGGGTATAGCGTGTGTGTAACATGTTGCGTGGGCTGTTTGAGGTATTGCGTGTGAGTGACGTGTTGGTTGTTTGGGGTATAGAGTGTGTGTAACATGTTGCGTGGGCTGTTTGAGGTATTGCGTGTGAGTGACGTGTTGGTTGTTTGGGGTATAGCGTGTGGGTGACATGTTGTGTGGGCTGTTTGGGGTATAGCGTGTGGGTGGCATGTTGTGTTGGATGTTTTAAACATGAGGTTTCTTGTCACATTTGAGGTGCAGCTAATAGTGAAGTATGTAGCAGCTCCAAACTATAACAAAATAAATAGGTGCACTCACACTTTTTGGGAACTAGGATGCAGCTTCGACTTGTGTGTATACTATACTGGCCTGTAGTGGTTATGGTGCTTGGAGTGGTAATGCTGATTATCCACCTAATATAAAGAACCAGACCGGTATTTTGGCAGACAGGTAAGACAAGTTGTGTGTGTGTGTTTTGTATACTGAGGATGTGTGCTGTCTAATGCCATTCACCTCGCTGTCTGCCTATGGTATGACCAGTATCATTTATTAAACTGCTGCCCTTGCTGTAATTAGCCCCTGTACTGCTTAAACAGTTTATTTACAACACACAAACTTGAAAAATATTTAATGTACTTTAAAATATCTGATGTGTTGTAGGATTTTTTTCTTTGTAATATAAATATTATCATTCTTATAATATAATTTCAGACTTCTTTCAGACACAGAAACTGAGAGAAGCTATTCATCTAGTATGACGAAGTGCCCTTCACCACTTGTGCCTGGAGGGGACTACTGGCTAGCCTCCTGCCTATGACCCCTGTGCTGATAGCTGTATTTTACCCTGCAGAAAGGTTTAATTTTGTATTTCTGCTGGGGCGTTCGGGACTTTCAGTATGTGAGTAGTGCTACCCCAGATAGCTATGCCATGGAGCCTATTCGTGTAATGAAAGACTATGGGAAAGACTTTGGCTCCATGGCAATTGAACTGTATGTAGGTGATCTGAGCACCATTCGGTAATAATGTGCGCTCAGATCTAAGCTATCTGGGGATATGTTGCATGTATATGTTTTATGTAGTAATTGTAACATTGTGTAATTTTATATCTTTTTGTAACCATGTGGTTAATGGAGTCTTGCCTCTGTCCTGTGAGATAATTTAATTACTTCCCAATTATCTCCAGGATAGAGAGTAGGGATTGTGATGTCACTGTGGGAGTGTTTTGTTTGTATTGTCTGTAATTGGTTAATATCCAATATGTGTCCCATTGTTCCATCAGGTCCCCTAGGGGGACACTTGCATAAATACCGGGCAGGTAGCCCTCAATAAACCAGACCTACATGCACCTTTCTTGAAGCCTTGGCTCATGCTTGGGGTAAGGGATACCTACACTCTTGGGATTGCTATAATCACCTACTCCCCAGAGTAAGCTCTTGTAAGAGCTTGATTTGTTCCTGCTATGCTCTCTGGATTTAGGAGAGGTTCACCCACTGGGAGCTGGATCCTGGTCGTGGATCCAGGGTGGGTGAGAGACGGCGAGACCCCGGCGCAGCTGCATCGCTGGAAGTGGGGTCCGCAGTGCTGATGGTGTCGGTTGTAGTGCTTAGAGTCCTCGGCAAGCGCTAGGAGCATCGATTGGCAGAGGTACTCGGTCGGAGTGCCAGCGGTCCGTCACATCTAGTATTACAGACTTCCATTGTATATCCGTGGTCACCACATGTGGTTCTTGTTGAGATAATGATTGATGAAGGCCCGTTTTTATTAACCTCTGACCCGGCATTGCAAGCCAGACTCCCATGTGTATTAAGAAAAGTCCTTTTCTGAATATCCTTTCATGTTAACATGTATATAGAAAGTCCTTTGTGTAAATTACAATTTACCCCCAAGTATAACCATTTGGTGTATGGCTTTAATCATAGAGTGTACAGAATGGTTATTAAGCCATTACCCTTTTTTATGATGGCCACATATTTTAAAGTATCCGGTAACCTTATGTGTACGATCCCTAAGTAACTGAATTCTTAGACCTATATAAACTTTTGCAGTTAGAAATACCCCACCAATACTTTTAACATCAGACATGGGTACCATCTTGAAGTGCATACACATTGCTGTATTGGTCCAGATGTGTGCAAACATTTTCTGTTATTTTCGTATGGTGTGTATGTTTAAATAGATATACATTTTTGGCTGCAAGACAATCTGATTCAATTATTGATTTCCTACAAAACTGGGGACAATCCTGGAATTATAAACTGGATGTTTACTAAACTCGATTCACGGCTCAATTTAACTTAATCAGTGGATAATTGATGAGAATTGTGACAGAACCATCTGTCTGTTTATTGCAGGTGGATTCGTCTGTTTCTGCCCCGTTCGTGTAAATGGCTGTTTCCTATAGCTCAGCCATACGAATGACCGTTTTTCCCGAACAAAACTACCGAACGGATGGCCACCCAGGAGAAAAGTGTGCTGCTGGTTAACCTATTGATCCCAATTAGAACGTTGTGGTTAACCGCAGACACTTTTCAATTAAACCAAATTCAGGGTGGTCATCGTTCGTATGTCGACCACGAGGCAGCGGCAATTTTAAAAGACGCGAAAGCCCAGCGGTATTCGGCTCTATTTTCATGGACCTAAAAACTGACACTTTTTCTGCCGAACACCGCTGAAACGATGGAACGCCTGGCTGCCTCCACGAAAGCATACGAACACCGGCCGTTCGGGAGTTTTGAAACACACGAAAGGACTTAACCCAGATAGCCTTCCCATGGAGTCAATCGCATACCGAAAGACTGTAAGAACTTTGACTCCATGGCGATTGAACTATGTGTGTGGGATCTGAGCGCTATTCGCTAATAATATGCACTCAGATCCAGGCTATCTGGGGATATGTGATGCGAATGGGAAATGTTCGGTTATTTTAAAGTTATGTATTTTCTGTTTTTATATTTAAGATGGCGACTGTCTTTGTCCTGGAGATAATTGA
>OW240917.1:1458040-1565712 GCA_933207985.1 Pelobates cultripes
CATGATTCTTATTTTATTCTTTTAAAGTACACATTGTAATGATGATTTAATCTGTAAAGCACCAACGGATTCTTTAGCCCTGTACATTGTTCAGGTAACGGGGTGACAGACTGTATGATATTACTTACACTTCCTCGCAGCTTCTATTTATGGCCATTAATGTTATAGTACATTCCTGCAGTTTACATTTTATTTTACATTTTATTTGTAGGTTCAGGTTGGCATCACAGAAGAGAAGCAGAGGATTGTAGGATACTTTAACTGCACCCACTTACATGCCCCAGAGCGTAAGTGACACCAGCTGTTCCACTCTCTGATAACCTTTCTGCACAATATCTAGACGCTCTTCCACCTTACCACATTCCTTTCATGATCTCCCTCATCCTTCTTCTTGTCTCATTCCTCCATCTTCCTAATGTTTGCAGTGGGCTGATAGCAAGACCACAATGCAGTCCTTTATTCCTTGGGCCCTTCTTCCTCCAGAATGGAAGTAATACTGTGGGGAGATCTATCTGTCCAGAACAGACACTGGGATTTGGGATAACTCAGAGAGTTGCAAATTGATGTCCTAAGGACAGCCCAGATCACTAGGAGAGGTATGGGTCTGTAGTTAGTCTATAGTAGAGATATAGGTCTATAGGAGAAATATGGGTCTGTAGTCAGTTTATATGAGAGATATGGTTCTGTAGTTGGTCTACAGAAGTGGTATGGGTCTGTAGTTGGTCTATAGAAGTGGTATGGGTCTGTAGTTGGTCTACAGAAGTGGTATGGGTCTGTAGTTGGTCTACATAAGTGATATGGGTCTGTAGTTGGTCTACAGAAGAGGTATGGGTCTGTAGTTGGTCTATAGGAGAGGTATGGGTCTATAGGAGAGATATGGGTCTATAGTTAGTCTATAGGAGAGGTATGGGTCTGTAATTAGTATATGTAGCGGAGCTGCAATCCTGAGACCGAATATCTCGGCTGAAGTCCTTTTGAGCTGGAAGAAAGCGCTGGTCAGTGATTATAGCCCATTTCCCCAGTAACTGGATGCCACACAATTGAGGGAGTCAACTGGTTTATGCAGCTCAAAACTCAGCTCTTTATGCACAGACCCCCAGCATGGGGTCTCCATTGAAAATCACACAAACCCCTCCCTGGAGTCCCTGTGTCTGGGAGATAATTGAGTCAAAAGAAGGCTAACTCCATTATCTCTCAGTTACAGGAAAAAATACAAAAATACCCCCAAAAACATATCAAAATATTACAGGAACCCCACAAATCTTACATCCCAGAATAGTCCAGATCTGAGCGCCCAAGTTGTCCAAATAGCGCTCAGATCCATTCGGTAGAATGAAATCGCCATACGAGTAAAGTTTTGACCGGCCAGCGACAAAACAATAGCCCAGAATAGTTCCACAAGAAAAGGGTCGGCGGGCCGGTCTATTTTCCGGGGTTCCTGCACGAACACCGACAAATGCTCCCCCTGGCTATTAGGGAGTGAATGCTCCCAAGGTTCGGTAGCTCCCATCTCCCGAATGCCGTTTTCCTAACTTGCCTCGGAGAGGAATGAGCAGCGGTACAAGTTTCTCCAGAGTTCACAGGCTCGAGTACCCCTCCCAGAATTTCAGACACTCAATGACCGCCATTCACTAGAGCAGGTGTTCAGTTATACGAATGGTGGCCACCAAGGGAAAGCACTTGACTTAATTGTTCCTTTCAGGTTAACGAGCCAGTGGTGGTCGGTGTTCGAAGGGTATAAAATGGGGGACCTCACATGCTCCATTTGGTCCACGAACAAGGAGGTACAAATGAATTTGGGAAATATGGAGATAGGTACGGGCAAATGAAGGGCATAGTACAGAGTCCGCCACAGTCTGTGGGTCTGTAGTTCGTCTACAGGAGAGCCATGGGTCTGTAGTTTACAGGAGAGGAATGGGACTGTAGGTCGTCTACTGTAGCTATAGTAGAGCTTTGGGTCTGTAGTTAGTATATAGGAGAGGTATTTCTTGTGTGGCCTGTCCGTGTATGTCTTGTCAAGCCCTGAATTATTCCACTCTGTTTTATTGTACAGAATTACTTTGTTTTTCTGTGTAGTTCTGCCTGTAATTAACAAGTTGGAATATTAAAACAATACTGCAAAATAGCCTGCAATACATTCAGCACGTAGGGACCTTACAAAACACAATCAGGTCTTTTCAAGTGCTACCTGGGGTTCAGCACTGTGTATACTGATGTAGGATAGGAAATATACACAATATTTATTTCTCAGTTTATGATATGGTTACTGAAGGTGAATTAGCTGCCATATTGGCAAGATAGATACATATTGTCTGCTTATTTAAGGTAGATTGGCTGTCGTATTATAGGCTTACAATATGTCCATAGCATTTGTGTTCTCGTCGTGGAGACTGGATGGGCTGTGGTTATACACATTCAGTTGGCTCCTTTGTGATTCAACAAGGCAGATTGTTGTCATATTAACAATAGCATTTGTGATGTCCAAGTGACACCAGGGTCGTCACACTCTCCTTTAACCCCTTAATGACACAACTTCTGGAATAAAAGGGAATCATGACGGAATATTTCAGTCGTGTCCTTAAGGGGTTAACATGGTTGGCTGTTTGGCATGGTGTACTCCTTCAACCTGCTGCAACAATCTGTTATTCATAAAACCTGCTGCAGGGTAGCTGCTAGAGTTTATATTTAAAGAGCGTGCAGGTGACAGTCAACTTTCACAATAAATAAGTAAAAACTCAATAAGTGGATGATATGAGTTTGAAGCTGTAATTACATCTCTGTTCCTGTTCCTCTTACTGTGGGGAGAATTCTCGTAATTATTCCCCTGCACGGTCATTAATCAGAATGTTTCTCTCTCTCCATCCAGAGGATGCCAGTATTCGATGTGAACAAATGTCTTTCGTCCTTCGATGGGTGTCCGAGTTCCAAACTGAAAACCGTGAGACTGGAGATATTATTTGCTTCGATATTCTTTGCGGTGACTTGAACTTTGACAATTGCTCTCTTGGTAAGTCCATTTCTGGAATTGTTACGTGAATGAGGTGACTGATTTTGTTTTATCCTGGAGTGATGCATATAACACAATGGAATTTTAGTTTGTGTACGGGATGATGTGCTTTGAAACACTGTATCATGTGCCGCAGGTCATATGTGTGGAATCTTGCACTGACTGTATTTCATCTTTCGTAAGATGATACAAATACATGTACACCATGGTCAGAAAGCACTTCAGCAGTGGGACTGACTCTCAAGGCAAATACCTCCAGCGGCCCTAGATATACTAATGAGCAATGGTGTCTTTACCTCACCAAGTGAATAATCTGCCGCGCTTTACCTAGTCTTGTGGATACACTGATCGTCAGGAGAGATATCTTTCTGAATGAAACACCGATGACTGGCTGGAGTTCGTCATACGGCTGACAGTAGGATTAGGCAGAGGAGACGATACCTGCCTGGAAGAAGGGCTGCAGAGGTATAGGCAGAGGGGACGATACCTGCCTGGAAGGAGAGCTGCAGATGAATAGGCAGAGGGGACGATACCTGCCTGGAAGAAGGGCTACAGAAGAATAGGCAGAGGGGACGATACCTGCCTGGAAGGAGAGCTGAAGAAGAATTGGCAGAGGGGACTATACCTGACTTGAAGAAGGGCTGCAGAGGAATAGGCAAGTAGGACGATACCTGCCTGGAAGAAGGGCTGCAGAGGGGACGATACCTGCCTGGAAGAAGGGCTGCAGAGGGGACGATACCTGCCTGGAAGGAGAGCTGCAGAGGAATAGGCAGAGGGCACGATAACTGCCTGGAAGAAGGGCTGCAGAGGAATAGGCAGAGGGAACTATACCTGCCTGAAAGAAGGGCTGCAGAGGGGACGATACCTGCCTGGAAGGAGAGAGCTGCAGAGGAATAGGCAGAGGGGACGATTCCTGCCTGGAAGAAGGGCTGCAGAGGAATAGGCAGAAGGGACGATTCCTGCCTGGAAGAAGGGCTGCAGAGGAATAGGCAGATGGGATGATACCTGCCTGGAAGAAGGGCTGCAGAGGGGATGATACCTGCCTGGAAGGAGAGCTGCAGAGGAATAGGCAGACGGGACGATACCTCCCTGGAAGAAGGGCTGCAGAGGAATAGGCAGAGGGAACTATACCTGCCTGAAAGAAGGGCTGCAGAGGGGACGATACCTGCCTGGAAGGAGAGAGCTGCAGAGGAATAGGCAGAGGGGTGATCCTACCCCTGTTACACTATTTGCTCATTTATTCTGGAGAGTGAGAAAGTCTGTTTATCTTTTCTATCTGTTTTTAGGAAAAATTAAACCAGCGGAAGAAGGGAAGAAGTTTTATTTTTTTATTTTTTTTTATCTTTATTATTTATATTCTATTTTGGAGGCCCACTGGACTTTTTTGTTTCCAGTATAACAAACCAGCTGTTCAAAAGTTCTATTTCATTGATTCTCTTGTATTTGGTCATCAATATGCCATTTTCCATTTTTATTTGCCATACCACTTGCACAGTCTCCTGGATCTTACGTGCAATAAACAACTTGGCCACTGTTATAATATGTAAAATAATTATTAAGGCTTTCTTTTCTAATTTTAAGCCAATTACAGTTTAAAAGGTTTAATTCAGGTTCACATTTGAGTTTAATTTTTGTAACATAGTAGATTACAAAAATTCTATGGATGTAGATAGTCTGATCAGGAAGCAGCGCCTATGAAGGAATTCCCATGCTCAGAGCGATATGGAGGAGGGGAGGAAAAAGACACGGATATAGTGTAGTATATTGAGATCTTAAGTGATGGTAAATGAATGGAAAGGAATTGCACTTACAATTTTCAGAAGCCTATATTCAGCTCCAGATATGTGCGCCTGGACGATACAATCCCCGCCTAAGGATATGTAGATGGTCCTTGGATGTCCTCAAAAGGAGGTCTCGAGTGGTAGTAGAGTATATCTCCTTTCCAATGGCAGTAGGTCGGTATTCAAATAATTGGTGATATATATAAAAAGGATAAAAACACAAAATAGTGCTCTCTGGATAATACAAAAATTAAAATGATAAAAAATGGAGGTATAATCACAAGTGCAGAGCAAATAGGATATTGCTCAATATATGTAGGCGTAGGTGGTTTGATCCCCACCAAGGATAACACTCCTCGAGTCCTCCAGTGGGGGTGTTGGAGAGAGAGGAAGGAATTATATTATTTCAAAAAATAAAATAAAATAGAATAAAAGGATAGGCTTGCAGGCTCCAATAGCATTCATGGGCTATCTTTATTGGAGATAAAAAAAATCAGTAACATAAAAGAGCTTTAAAAAAACACTAACGTGTTTCTCCTGCAAAGAGACTTTATCAAAGAGTTACAGCATCAGAGGCCTATCCTGTTTAAATAGCAGATACAATTGATTACATCATTACAATTAGTGACATCATCAATCATGTGATACAGAAAACATTAACACAAGCAATAATACAGTGCAGATGGGAGGGGGACATACAATAGGTATACATTATCAAATGGATAAACATAAATCTTAAAATTGGGGAAGATAAAAGAAGAGGATGTGATAGTTTTAAGAAGGGCACCAAGATGGCTGCCAAATTATGTTAACGGGGGACACCAACATGGCTGCAGCTGGCTTAATTTTCCCTATATCAAAAGTGTGGATAGAGAACCTAAATCCCAAGTGTTGGGGATGGAGAGATGGAAGAGATGTCTCCCGGCTGGAAACGAGCATTTTTAGGTGAAAGAAAGTAAAGGAAGCGGGAATGGTTTTATTTTGTTGTTTTTTTAATTCCCATCTTAATATAAAAAAAGACCCAACATGATCAACTGGGGAAGCATCGCCATGGAGACCATCCTTACACAGTCTTGTAGTGCAGGGGGAATGACAGACATGACCTATGTCACACGACTGCCCGGGTCACGTTGTCATGGAGATATGGCAAATGGAAAAGGGGTGTGGTTATAATTTACAAAAAGTTATACAAATCGAAATCTACGTTAAACCCTTGGGGTACCAGAGTGTCTAGTGTGAATACCCAATTCATCTCTTTTTTCCTCGAAGTTTTGGGAGGTTGCCTCCTCGCCTGGAGGAGGATACTTTTTCTATGGCACAAAATGTTAAAAACTTGGGATCTTTCTTGTGGATTAAAAAATGTTGGGACATGGAACGGTTAATGTAACCTTTTTTTATGTTTCTACAATGCTCGGCAATGCGGGTTTTTAAGCATCTTGTAGTCATGCCAACATACTGCAGTTTGCACGGGCATTCTAATAAATAAATGACATTCTTGGAATTGCATGTAATAAAATCCTTTATTTTGTGTTCATAAGGGGAGTATGTGACGAGAGCAATCTTGCCACATTGCATTGGAGAAGCCTGGTTGCTCGCCTGTTGCCTTTGGATTATGGCCCCATGTTAAAAGGCTTGATTTTCCCCTGCAAAGACATAAAAGCCGGGTCATTCGGTGCTGGCCCTGTTTGAGCGGTGGTTTGGCGGATTGGTGTCTACAGAAGCTGTGCCTGTGTCTCTGGAAGGGAAGATCTACTAAACGGCTGTTAACCCCTGTTATGCCTCGGGGTGCCGTTACAGAGTATTTTGATTTAAAAGTTGTAAGTTTGACGTGTTCGTTGTTTGTACTCCTGCATGCCAACCATTTTTTGCATTTGTAGAACCCTTTATGTTGGTTGAGGAAAGAAGGGGTATGGGAACTGGGTTTTTTTTGTATCGTTTTTGGTGAGGCACGTTTTTAGGTTGGGGGCCCCCCTTAAACACGCTATATGGTTTTTCTGGTAGAAGTTTATTTAAAATGTCATCCTCTTTCAGAATATTCCAATGTTTTTTAATTCTTTTTTTAATTTAAAACTTTTATTATTGTAGTCTAAAACGATAGGGAGAGTAACCTCTTTGTGTTTTTTCTAATTGTTGTATTGTAATAACTGCCTTCTATCTGCTTGATTTATTTCAGCAATTAAAGTGTCCATATATTTTTCATTATAGTTTTTCTCTTTTATTTTTTCCTTGAGATCTTTGGCTTGTTCATTAAAAACCTAATTATCATTACAATTAAGTTTTAATCGTATAAATTGGCTCTTTGGGACACTGTAGAGCCAGGGGGTATAATGGCAGCTGTTGAAGTCTATAAAAGTATTGGTGTGCACTTTTTAAAAAAAAGTTTTGGTGTGCAATTTGCCGTTGTCTATATAAATTTCTAGGTCTAAAAATTGTACCTTAGTGGTGCTTATTTCAGTGCTATGCTAAATACCCCTGTCATTGTTGTTTAAAAATTGTAAAAAGTCGTTAAGTTAATTTGTTTTGCCTGCCCAAATAAAAAAACATATCAGGGGGCGGGGCCTAACCGTCGACCAAGCTGGTCGCACACGAAGAGAGCTCCGAGCAGAGACTAACAAAAATGCGACATGTTTCAGATAAACAACACTACAATCGATATCCTGGGACAACAGAGCATCGGTAATATCCAGAGACTCACCTGGGTGGTCCTCCATGCTCGGAGAATAACCCTAAAATCAGCGACAAATCGTGGCCTGCCAGCGGCTGCAAACGCGGGAGAAGCGGCCACTCTCCTTGTGAGCAGCGAGGCACGGCAGAGCTGATACCATCAGGACCCCCAATTCTCTCCCCCCTCCCCCCACTCCCCTTCAGCTGGCGGAGGTTATCCCGGCACAAACAAACAGGCAGGCACTGCATCCAGGCACACCGAGGCCCCTGGTGGCTCACCAGCTCCTGTGGCCTACCTTCAGCCTTACTGCAAAAACCCAGACGGCAGCGGAGGACTCTAAAACAGCAGCACGATGCCCACCAGCGACATTAGAAGAGCGGCTTGAGGCGCTGTTCAGCAGGTTCTGGCGGAGACTGCAAGACAGAGAGACACAGGCTGAGAAGATGAAGAGGAGAACAAGCAAACGCCCTGACAAGCTTCCGGACCCTGCTTCCCCCCCGGCAAACAAGCATTGCACCCAGCGCATGGCTCCTAATTCACTGCGGCAGGAGAAGCAGATAACCGACGCACATCCAAGTCCCAAGAGGTGCAGACAGGGCCGGCCTTAGGGGTGTGCGAGCTGTGCGGCCGCACAGGGCGCCATGGCAGCAGGGGGCGCCCTATGGCTGACAGCTTGCACACCCCCCGCCCTCTACCAGGGCTTAGCAGCGAAAGAGACTGTAGGAGGCGGAGCCAAGCAGCCGATGGGGGCGGAGCCAAATGGTCGGCGGGGGCGGAGCTAACCGAGGCCTGAATCTGCTGCCTGGTAAGTGAGACCATAGTGCCCCCTGCTCCCACTATAGTAATCCTGTTCCCCATCTATCCCTATAGTGCCCCCCTCTTCCCCTATAGTAATCCTGTTCCCCATCTATCTCTATAGTGCCCCCCTCTACCCCTATAGTACCCCTGTTCCCCATCTATCCCTATAGTGCCCCCCTCTTCCCCTATAGTACCCCTGTTCCCCATCTATCCCTATAGTGCCCCCCTCTTCCCCTATAGTACCCCTGTTCCCCATCTATCCCTATAGTGCCCCCCTCTACCCCTATAGTACCCCTGTTCCCCATCTATCCCTATAGTGCCCCCCTCTTCCCCTATAGTAATCCTGTTCCCCATCTATCTCTATAGTGCCCCTGCTCCCCCTATAGTACCCCTGTTCCCCATCTATCCCTATAGTGCCCCCCTCTTCCCCTATAGTAATCCTGTTCCCCATCTATCTCTATAGTGCCCCCCTCTTCCCCTATAGTGCCCCCCTCTACCCCTATAGTAACCCTGTTCCCCATCTATCCCTATAGTGCCCCCCTCTTCCCCTATAGTGCACCCTTTACCCCTATAGTAACCCTGTTCCCCATCTATCCCTATAGTGCCCCCTCTACTCTTATAGTAACCCTGTTCCCCATCTATCCCTATAGTGCCCCCTATCCCTATAGGGCCCCCCTCTACCCCTATAGTAACCATGTTCCCCCTCTACCACTAAAGTGACCCCCCTCTACCCCTATAGTACCCCTGTTCCCTATAGTGCCCCCTCTACCCCTATAGTACCCCTGTTCCCCATATATACCTATAGTGCCCCCTCTACCCCTATAGTGCCCCTGCTCCCCTTATAGTACCCCTGTTCCCCATCTATCCCTATAGTGCCCCCATCTACACCTATAGTGCCCCTGCTCCCCTTATAGTACCCCTGTTCCCATCTATCCCTACAGTGCCCCTGCTCCCACTATAGTACCCCTGTTCCCCATCTATCCCTATAATGCCCCCATCTACACCTATAGTACCCCTGTTCCCATCTATCCCTACAGTGCCCCTGCTCCCACTATAGTACCCCTGTTCCCCCTCTACCCCTATAGTGCCCCTGCTCCCCCTATAGTACACCTGTTCCCCATCTATCCCTATAGTGCCCCCCTCTACCCCTATAGTGCCCCCTCTACTCCTATAGTGCCCCCTCTACTCCTATAGTACCCATGTTCCCCATCTATCTCTATAGTTCCCCCTATCTACCTCTATAGTGCCCCTGCTCCTCGATCTACCACTATAGCACCCCTGCTCCCCATCTACCCCTATAGTGCTTCCCCATTTACCCCTATAGTGTACCTGATCCCTCCATCTACCCCTATAGTGCCCATGCTCCTTATCCATCCCTATTGTGCCCATGCTCCCCCTATATTGCCATTGTTCCCTGTCTACCCTAGTGACACTGCTCCCCTTATCTACTGCTATAGTGCATTGCTCCCACATCTACCCCAGTGCCCCTGCTCCCCCTATCTACTGCTATAGTGAACAAAAATCACACACGGTCAATACACACACATATCAGACACAGTCAATACACCCATTACAAATATGGCACACAGAGAACACATCACACAATCACGTCTGACACACACATGATAAATGTAGCTGTCTTCCGAGTTCCGGCCAATCAGAACGTTGCCGCGGATTACCACAGGAAAGCTCTGATACTGTAAGTGCCTGAGCTCAGGAGACAGTTGCTGATGGTCTGCACCCAGTGAAGGCACCGACCATATTCCCAGCAAACTGTATCACCAGAGATCAGCATGCCCTCCCTCCATGCAAGGTAATGACAGGGAAGAGGTGATAAATATTTGTTAATTGTTAAATTTTCATTTAATAAATCCCCTATACACATGGATGGCGCGGGGGGGGGGCTCTGTTAAGATTTTTCGCACAGGGCGCCTGAAGGCCTAAGGCCGGCCCTGGGTGCAGAGGAAGCTACCCAAAGAGGATGGAACAAGAGGCTCAGCGCACACAATCGGCTGAACAAAAGCCCCCCTAGAGAGGAACACACCGTTACCCTGCCTGCCGGTAGCCACATGCTGGACTGGAGTGGCAGGAACCCCACATGGGCTCCTGTGAAGACTTTGGGCCAGAGAGTAAAGCAGACTCCAAATCACGAGACTTTTTTCACGTATGTGACTTTGGTGGCTAGCACAGGTGTGGGGTGAATTATGGCAGCGTATGTGGGGGAGGGGGATGCCCTTCGTGGTAGATACAGTACACCACCCTACTGGAGCACGTTGTTAATATTACCCTCACCCGGATAGGTGTCTTTTTCTTACCCCCCCTACACATATAAAAGGCACCATATTTGAATGCAGAACATACTCTCTAAGCAAGCACCACTGAATTCCAACCCCCCCTCGACAGCAGCACCACACAGAGGCTTACAAAGTGAAATCTAAATTGCCGAATGGAGTCTCTAGTTTATACATATACTTTTCACCGTATGCCCGATAGTTCGACAAGTCTTGTTTTATAATTTGCAGCATCTGCCTAATAACGGTACTAGCTTTGATGTTCATAGTGCCTCTATCACCAAAATTAAGATAAACGATGCAACAGACAAATAAGCGGGTACCATTGCAACTTTATGACCTCCTTGTAAAGACAGTACCTAGATCTAGCCTGTATTACTCACTTGAATGTTTATATATGCATAATCTGTGATGTCAACAGACTAGCTAATATGCTGACCAAGCACAATTATAGTTTAAGCATACGCTTTAAAGTTGATTACTTAAGCGGAATGTAGCGGAGAGCTGATTTCCTACAGCCTATTTCCGCTGGTATCCTAGAATGGCTCAGGAACACGTAGTAAATCCAATAGGGTAACAAACACAATCAGCAAAACAATCCAGTAATATCCCATCACCTTTCCCAATAACTGGACGACACACAGTATCAGGAGTAGAACATACCCTGCTTTTATGCGGTTCTCCCCTGCAAGGGAGACACCCACAATAATTACTACAGTAACCAATTGTAGCAGATGGCACTGGGCTGTCCTGAGAAATTACATGTATTTGAATGCATTCGTGTAAAGTAACTAAGTGCTATGTGTTAAATATATTGTATTCGTCTGAATGTTAGGTAGTTTCATTCCCTTAGTTTGTTCGAATGAAACTACCGAACAGTCAGACCTCCCCTGTGTGAAGTGTGCCTTCAATTACCCGTTGCAACATTGTTGCGAACGGGTAATTGACAAGCTGAGTAGCCGTCCCTTGTTCTCGGGGGTGGCCGCCATTCGAAAAACGAACACGTTTAAAACTCCCGAACAGCTGTGTTTTGTCGTCGAGTGTCTGGAACTCAAATCGGACACTCAACTAGGTGAACACTGCTGAAACCTCCACAAGCCCAGTCCGTTCGGTTCCAAACTACCGAACGGCCCCTCGTTCGGTAGATAGAAAGAACCGAACGAGGGGATTCAGGCGAACCTCCCTAGTCTCTGTAGCTAGAGGCTTTCATGCCGTTTATTCCCTGACTCCAGGACCGACCGCAGGGCCCATTCGCATGGAACCTCATTCGGCTGTTCTATCAAGTGCGGTCGGTCATTTTATTCCCTCCATGAATTTCCCGAATCCCTGGTCTGGGTGATTTTTAGGTATATGTTGTTCACCCAGATCAGGGCTACCAGGGGATTTATAATTTAAAGTGGTACCCCTAAGTTTAGGGGTACATCCAGAAATGGAGGGAATTGGTGTGCTGGATTATGATGCAGGCTGAGGGGAGGAGATGTGTGGGAGGTTACCAGAGCAGGATTGGCTACTGTACTAATGAATTAAAATCCCTCCCTTGCATGGGAGCAGGCTTTAAAAGGCCACTGTCTGAATAAATCTTTAGTTCTGCTCCTGAAACTGTGTGTCGTCCAGTTATTGGGATTGCTGTTGGGATACTGCTGTGTTATTTTGCCTGCTGGATACTTTACCCTATGGATTTATAATAGCTTGTTCCTGGGATCCAAAGTGGAGATAGGCTGTGTAATACTAGCTCTCCGCTACACCAATCACATAGACTTTACCTCCCACACATCTCCTCCCCTCAGCTTAACAGTTAACATAATTAAAATGTACACATTTTTCCCCAATTCTTGGATGTACCCCAAATATGATAGGTACACCCCTAAATGTGGTAGCCCTGACCTGGGTGAGCAACATATTCAAAAATCACCCAGATCGGACCAGGGGTTCGGGAGTTATGGGGAAGCAAAGATTTGACGGACCGCACAGGCAAAGTAGCTGAAAATAGTTCCATGAGTTTTGGCCTTGCGGTCGGTCTCTGTTCGTACATAAAAAGTCCCGAAAGTATATGCTATCCAGGGTTGAGCTGGCATTTGGATGAATACCCTGGTTTGTGGGATTCATCCTACCGAACGGCGGGCCGTTCGGGAGTTGCAATCGGTACTTTCTGGAGCCCTGGAGGTCTTAGCGGTGTTCGGGTAGTCGGGTGTCCGATTTGAGTTCCAGACACTTGACGACCAAACACCGCTGTTCATGTGTTAAGATGGCCGCCGCCATGTGTTCGGCTGCCGAAATTGCGGCCACACAGGGATTACAGCAAAACTTTCGTGCTTTTTAACCAGGGGAATGTAACGGACGAACAGGGAGGTTCCTTACAGCCACACTTCACATCAGGGTGGTCCGGTTGTTCGGTACTTTAGTTCGGATGGTGAATGCAGCAGTTCAGTGCAGATTTGTATGTCTTTTTACCTAACAACCAGACGAATACTATTATGGCAACATATATTCACAGGAAAGTCTTTATCATAAGTCCATAGTAAAACCTTTTATGTTCAAATAAAAAAAATTAAGAAGGAAATGTGTTGGAGAGCCAGTAGGGTTCTGCTACACTGAATATAACAGAAAAATGTGCATGTTAATCTTTGTCCTGCATGTTTTGCGAGGTATTTGCCATGTTGGTGTCCCCCGTTAACATAATTTGGCAGCCATGTTGGTGTCCCCAATTAACATAATTTGGCAGCCATCTTGGTGCCCTTCTTAAAACTATTACATCCTCTTCTTTTATCTTCCCCAATTTTAAGATTTATGTTTATCCATTTGATAATTTATACCTATTGTATGTCCCCCTCCCATCTGCACTGTATTATTGCTTGTTTTAATGTTTTCTGTATCACATGATTGATGATGTCACTAATTGTAATGATGTAATCAATTGTATCTGCTATTTAAACAGGATAGGCCTCTGATGCTGTAACTCTTTGATAAAGTCTTTTTGCAGGAGAAACACGTTAGTGTTTTTTAAAGCTCTTTTATGTTACTGATTTTTTTTATCTCCAATAAAGATAGCCCATTAATGCTATTGGAGCCTGCAAGCCTATCCTTTTATTGTATTTTATTTTATTTTTTGAAATAATATAATTCCTTCCTCTCTCTCCAACACCCCCACTGGAGGACTCGAGGAGTGTTATCCTTGGTGGGGATCAAACCACCTACGCCTACATATATTGAGCAATATCCTATTTGCTCTGCACTTGTGATTATACCTCCATTTTTTATCATTTTATTTTTTGTATTATCCAGAGAGCACTATTTTGTGTTTTTATCCTTTTTATATATATCACCAATTATTTGAATACCGACCTACTGCCATTGGAAAGGAGATATACTCTACTACCACTCGAGACCTCCTTTTGAGGACATCCAAGGACCATCTACATATCCTTAGGCGGGGATTGTACCATCCAGACGCACATATCTGGAGCTGAATATAGGCTTCTGAAAATTGTAAGTGCAATTCCTTTCCATTCATTTACCATCACTTAAGATCTCAATATACTACACTATATCCATGTCTTTTTCCTCCCCTCCTCCATATTGCTCTGAGCGTGGGAATTCCTTCATAGGCGCTGCTTCCTGATCAGACTATCTACATCCATCGTACCACCAGAAAAGTAGAGACTCCGGTTTTTGGAAATTTTCAGCAGTCACATACTACAATTGCAAGTACTGATATTCCACCTACCCCTTTATACAAAAATTCTATGTTCTATGTAAAATGTTGTATATATTGTGTATTGCTATTGTTTTTGTATTTTATTGTACCTGTTATGCTACTTGGGTTATTTGGATTGGAACTCAACTGCAGCTTGTAGAATTCCTTAATTACAATAGTGAAGAAACGAAGAATCTTTAAAGTATCAATACTGTAGCTTTAAGAAAAGAGAGGATTGCTGGGAATTTGAGAATCAAACGAAGTTTTAATGATCGATAAACTTAAATGAATTGCATATAGGCAATAATCCAATAAGAAGAAAGTGCGGGTTATCAAACAATACAAAGTTCATTAATAAGTATTTCCTCAGAGATGTATTGAATAAGATTCTTTAGGTTGCTGGGAATTCTTCAATAGAAACTTCTCTGTCTGAGAGAATCTGGAAAGGGCAGGGTAAATAGCAACTAATGGGGTGCGCCCAAACTAATATCGAGTAGCTTATATTAAACAGAAAAGGAGCTAATACCCCATAAAGAGAGGAAAGATAGACCCTGCCCTTTCCAGATTCTCTCAGACACTGCTCTAAGACTATCCTTTTTCTATCCAATTACCCAGTTGGGTCCTTTCCTAGAATGGATTTAGACTAACCTGCTTTGTTACCCATTTATTATTTTAGGTGTATTTTTACACCTTTATTAAGTCAAACATACCTTGCAGGATTAGCCTCTCCCAGGCTTTTACAAATTTGGTGGTTAACTTATAATCAATACACTATTTTAGTGTACGGTAATAGTATTTGGACTATATACCATTTTAGCATTTTTTTCTAATAAAGGTTGTTTATCCTCTTCTATGTGACTATTTACATTATGAGGTACTTTGAATGAGGCTAGGCATTCCACCCACTTTTATGTGAGTGGACTGTCTGCCCCATTTTTCGTCTCTTTTTTTCTATATAAATTGTGGGGTTACGCCCCTTGTACCTCTGTAACCTTTTTGTGGGGTATTGGTGGTGGTTTCCTCACCCCATAGCCCCTCTCTCTTTCTTCTATTTTATAAATAAATAATTTCTTTCCAATAACTGGCAATCATTCCGCACTGACACCAAATGTGAATTAAGTTTCCGGTACCCCTATTATAACTCTAGCAATTTATAGAAATATCTGGAGAGATCTTTGAAAGTACCTTCGGTGTAAGATACCACCTATTCGAAAATTTCAAATAAATATCTGTCAAATTTAGGCAATGAATGTGTTTGTATAGTTTTTTTTAAGGGAGTACTTTCAATCTTCCTCTTTAATTTTCAGATTTAAGTCTGTCTCCCATTTCCCTATTGATTTATAGGCTCGTCGTTTCTCAGATGGTATATTACATCCGTACATTTTGCTAATAGATTGTAACAGTTATTTAGTTCTAGTAGTTGGAAGAATTTTTTAGACTTTTTTCTTTCCCATTCTTGATAGTATGGGTGAAGATGAATCCTTTAACCCTTCGATATTTAAATTTATCTGTGGACAGTATGGCAAATTCTTATCTTAGCTGAGGGAAGGGTTTCACTTTATGGTCTGAGAATAGATTCTTGATTGGCTTAACACCTTAAGAACGGTGGACGTTCTATGCCGTCCTTGGGGGCCCGGCTCTGAACGCCGGTGGGCAGCATACAACGCCCAAGCCATCCTATGTACTTACATCTGGCATCCCAGGGAGTCCCCCTCCTTCCTTTCCGGCCCCCCTGGGCCATGTGATGGCAAGGGTCCTTGCGAGGACCTCACGATCACATGGACAGCATAGCCGTCCGTAGCAATGCCAGCAGGGGGAGTGGCTGTAATGACAGGTACTCCCCCTACTGCCTGAAAAATGTAAAATAAATGTTAAACTTACAGTTTAAAATCAAATATATACTTAGATCATATATGATCTAAGTTTGTGTATGCGTGTGTATATATGTGTGTGTGTGTGTGTGTATATATATATATATATATATACATACATACACACATACACAGTCTAAGTTTATTTTAATATTAATAAATATATAGATATATATTAATATCAAAATACACGTAGAATGATATTGATAAAATATAAATATAATTATCATTAATCCCGGAGATCCAGGAGATCAATGACATGAACACACCGGTGAAATTAATACTAACAGCAAGTACAGATTTCTTTTGATGTCCATATATGCAGACGCAACAACCAACTGGCTTATAGTTTGTATACAAATCCAATACTGCATTCGGCTAACTTCCACCCAAAACACCTTAAAGCCTCATTGCCATACTCACAATTCCTAAGGGTACTTAGAAATAACTCGGAACCCCAGACAGCACAACAACAAATCGTTTAAAGGTGGAATATGTTTGAGGAAAGAGGCTACAGCAATCAAACACGGAAAAAATGCAACAGTGGAATCAGGACAAGCCGAATCCCACAGTTCAGGACAGGACCAAATGGGTATAGACGGGCATGTACCCAAATAATTATAGAAGAGAGAAAATGCCTCAGGAGAATCAAGAGGAAAAGAGACAATTCCAGAGGTATACCCACAGAGAATAATGTTAACCCATAAAATCTAAAGTAAGTAGTAGAGAGATAGATAGGTATGATGTGAGGCAATAAATAAAAGAACAATCTTTCTTAAATTCTTGCTTGTTCGAGTCGTCTAGACTCCTTAACACCGATAATGAAAACGTGTATTAAATGAAACCAAAAAGTGTAAGTGATTTAAAAGGAGGGAAAAGGGGAGGGAGGAAATAAAGAGGGGCTAGCTCTTATGGTATATCAATGAAGTAATATCATAAATACGCTGGTCGTAATGGCTTAAGTAGGAATAGGTATCTGGTAAGCGAAATGTTTTCTAGAGGCTAACAGTTATGCACTTAAGGTCAATATTTCAAATTCATATTTGGAACATACTCTACAGATCTAATATTGATTTTATCAATTTCCTCTTTCATTGTCACTAGAAATACATCGATATTCCTATAGTTGCCTAGGTGTGGAGTGAACCGGCTCTTTGGTTTGAGGTCAGTGTAGATGGGAGAATTTTCCTCCCATAATTCCACCAGGGTAGTCAGGCAATCGTATTCAGTAGTTGACATTCCAAGTGCTTTAGCTTTTTTTTCTCCTTACTAATCTGATGGAATTTATGGAGTTCCAATTTCCGTGCAAATAGATGCAGATCTTTCACCCATGAAAATGTATTAAAGGGAGGAACCGGTACAAATGACAGGCCTTTTTCTAGTAAAGAGAGATGGTCTTTGTTAAGAGTGGTATGTGATAAGTTAATGATTCGAAGACTGGTATACCTTAGGGAATGAGACTACTTTTCGCTAAGGCCTGTATAGATCTACTAAGGGCTTTTCTCAGGAGCTTTACAGCACAATGTTAAAGGGCATGTGATACCCTAGGGAAAGTTTAATACTTTTACTCTATTGGATAAGCTGCCTCCTTGAAATATTGACCTTAAGTGCATAACTGTTAGCCTCTAGAAAACATTTTGCTTACCAGATACCTATTCCTACTTAAGCCATTACGACCAGCGTATTTATGATATTACTTCATTGATATACCATAAGAGCTAGCCCCTCTTTATTTCCTCCCTCCCCTTTTCCCTCCTTTTAAATCACTTACACTTTTTGGTTTCATTTAATACAAGTTTTCATTATCGGTGTTAAGGAGTCTAGACGACTCGAACAAGCAAGAATTTAATAAAGATTGTTCTTTTATTTATTGCCTCACATCATACCTATCTATCTCTCTACTACTTACTTTAGATTTTATGGGTTAACATTATTCTCTGTGGGTATACCTCTGGAATTGTCTCTGAGAGAAAGGGCTTTATGCCTCTTTTCCTCTTGATTCTCCTGAGGCATTTTTTCTCTTGCAGCAATCAAACACTACAGCAGGCATGGGATAAATGCCAGGCGAATACCGTCAGAGACACTTCTAATATCTCTAGATTGGTATTTCCAAGCACCTTCACCACAATGTCATCCAAACTGAAAGAAAAAGTGGACTCCTATTGGCGTATTCTAGCCAAAGATCAGACATTGCCAGCAGAATTCCGACAACCACCTATGATGAGCTATCAGCGCGGCAAGAATCTCCGTAATCTCTTAGTTAAAACGGACTGCACACATTGCTATATGAAGGAACAACAAACTAATGTGGGCTGTTACTTATGTCTGGGATGCGTCACGTATGGTCATATTATTCCTACTAAAACGTTTCTCCATCCACACAGAGAAACAATATAAAATACGTCACAGACTGACTTGTACGACTGATTTTGTCATATACAAACTGCAGTGCCTATGCAGATTATCCTACATAGGGAAAACTACCTACCTCTCAGAGAAAGAATTAGGAACCATTGGTCTAATACCAGAGTGGCATACAGGGACAAAAAGGCAGAACTGCCAGTAGCCAAACATTTTTTTGGCAATGGGACACCAACTCTCGACTCTCAAATTCACAGCTATTGATCATGTACCTCCCCTGCTACGGGGTGGTGACCGGAAACATTCTGGATTAGGACATTAGACACAGTGGGGCCTTAATGAGAAAGTGTCATTCTCCATGTTTCTATAGTTCTATATATCTGCAATCTTGATTATAACTAATAGATTCCTGGGACTCTATGAATGTACTATTTACGGATATTTTTCCCATTTTGTGTGATTTAATTACCTATATTTATCTCTCCTCCATCCATCTTTTTCGCTCTAGATGGAAGTCTTTTTCAGAACTATCCTCACTCAAAACAACGGGTATAGGGGATTGAGACAGAACCACCCGTCTGTCTATTGTGGTGGATTCGTCTATGTCTGCCCCTTTCGTGTAAATGGCTGTTTCTATAGCCCAGCCATACGAATGACTGGTTTCACCGAACAAATTCACAGAACGGAGGGCCACCCAGAATAAGAAGTGTGCTGATGGTTAACCTCTTGATCCCAATTAGAACGTTGTGGTTAACCGCAGACATTTCTCAATTAAACCGAATTCAGGGTGGCCGGCGTTCGTATGTCGACCACGAGGCAGCGGCCATTTTAAAACTCACGAAAGCCCAGCGGTGTTTGGCACTGATTCCATGGAACTAAAAATGGACACTTTTTCTGCCGAACACCGCTGAAACAACGGGTCGCCTGGCTGCCTCGATGAAAGCGTACGAACACCGGCCGTTCGGGAGTTTTAAAACACGCAAAAGGACTTAACCCAGATAGCCCTCCCATGGAGTCAATCGCATACCGAAAGACTGTAAGGACTTTGACTCCATGGCGATTGAACTATGTCTGTGGGATCTGAGCGCTATTCGCCAATACTATGCACTCAGATCCAGGCTACCTGGGGATATGTGATACGAATGGGAACTGTTCGGTTACTTTAAAGTTATGTATTTTTATGTATTTTCTAGTATTGTATTTAAGATGGCCATTTGTCTTTGTCCTGGAGATAATTGAATTACTTCTCAATTATCTCCAGGGCAGAGGGGAGGAAACCATATTGCATTATGGGAAAAGCTTGTGACTGTAGGTCTGAAATGTCCCCATGTCTGTCTGTAATTCCAGTCTCCCATTTGGTCCCCTAGGGGAGTGTCCACCAAGTGGGAGACCTGCATAAATACGGGCAGGTAGCCCACAGTAAAGCCAGATCCTGTTTGACCCTCAATGCGGAGCTTCTGTCTCGATATTGGGGGGGATTTCTTATTTGCGCTTAGAGACTGCTTACTGGAACCGAAAGCCGCTTGGTGGATATCGTTTTTTGGCGGCTAGCAGCAGTTTGTGGATTTCCATTCGGGAGTTTGGAGCCTTTCACGGATCCCGGTCGGGAGATGACCGCTTCCCCTGATGTTGGTTCGTATACTGCAGTCTATACGGACGGAGTTATTGGTATTGCGAAAGGGGAAGGCTAACCAAACGGCGGTTTCTCTTAAAGACACCAGGGGTGTCTTAACAGGGATTATTTCTGTATTCACCCAATATGTTTAACTATTATGACTCTAAATCAAAAGCTTAATGTAATTGTCTTGTCGTCTTAGTCAAATATTAATTTAATCTTGCCTAACATATATTTGGATGCATTTAAATAGCATCTCTAATAACATAGTAGTCAGTGCTTAGAATTCTGAGCAGTGCATTATCTAAATTTAGGTATTAATGAGATTGTTTTTCAACACGTTAGGTAACCGTTAATCATTTTTTATCTTTCAGTTTAGTCTTATTTATCTAATTGGGTTGACCTCTTATATTATCATTTTTCAAGCAATATTGATGTTAATTGCTTATTCCGATGGCATTATTATAACTTTTACCTGGTCCTGTTGGTGTCGTTCTCCTCTAAGCCCCCAGCTACAATACAAGCTTTAATATATGCTTCTATGTATTTACACATTTTCTCCTGCTAGGATTTGGGGGAGCTATATGGGAGTAGTTTGACTATAACATAATGGATTTAGCAGTATACAGCTCCATATTGGCTGGTTTATAGCACGATAGTGTGGCTTTATATTCTGTTTATAACACTCGTCCAACTTCCTTTTGGGCACTTATATCCCCCCTCTATTTGTGAGAAGTGAAGACCCATGCTGGCTGAGTGTGATGGTATTTGCACTCTGCCAGACTGGAGTTCTGTCATGGGCTCTATCCTGTTAGTGCAGCAGCACATGGATGCATGGTGCTTACTGACACTTTGTATCAGATGCATTCCAGACACAGTGCCAGAAAGTAGCAGTCAAAGGGTAAGATCTCGCGATCGGCACACACAGCAATACTAGCTCTGTGTCTACCGATCAGCATAGCAATCGTGGGTGAAACTGGTCACCTAGCAACCAAATGCAATGCAGTGCCTAGCAACTACGGTTGGGGCACTTTGATCAACCGTTCCACGTGCAGTCCAAACGCCATTTCGGTTCTCTCACACATGAAGCTGGTTAATATCCTTTCATGTTTTGCTATATAAGTATGTTATATGTATTTGTGTATTTTATTGCCAGCCTAATGAAAGCCCATGTATTGGGGCTGAAACGTCGATATTTTTAAATGATATAGAATAAAAGTTATATTTAATTTTTACTGTCATCAAGTCCTTGGAGTGCGGTCATTTCCAATCATTTTTTTTTTGTATCCTGTTCCTGATCAGCACCGGGCAATTACTTTCAGTGGCGAAACCGACCTCGCCACTGGGCATTGGAGAAGACGGATTGCCAGCCTCCTGCCATGTGACTATGGCCCCTGGGATGTATTGCCCTTTAAAGACATGATTTGGGCATAATGGATTTGTGTTGTGCTGCTGCTGGCCCTTTAAGAACCATCTGGGGACATACTGTGGAGTTACTGGGTGGCCACCATTTCCTGTATCAGAAGCACATGGTGAGAACAATGGATGGCGGCCATTTTAACTCACAGACACTGTTTGGACTTTTCAACATGGTGCCATCTCGCCAGTATTTGGTGCACAGAGACATTGTGCGGTGGTTTTGGACTATACAGCAGGGGACACATTATACAGTGATTGTTTTTCATTTAGCCTGTATATGTTCTGTGGAATCTGCATTAAACTGTATCTTCCAAAGTACTGAATCTGGATCTGGGTGAATTTTGGATATGTGGTTCACCCAGATCCCCCGGTTCCAAGGATATGCATGTTTTGGGGTCCCTGTGATGTGTTTTATGAAACTGTATTTCTCTGTCTGTGATAATTAGATTACCCATTGTGTAAGGTAATTGTATCACAGGCAGAGGGGAGGATTTTGTGTGTGAGTGTCTTTCTGTAATGTAAGTGTGTTATTTGTTGTTCTGTAAAACCCAGTGGGCAGTACTAAGTTTGTGGCTTGGGAATAAAAGAGGCTGTATGTGCCAGTCCAGTCAGTTCCTGCTTAACCTTCAAAGTGAAGTGTCGTCTCATTATTGGGGGAGGATTTATTGTATGCTGTTCCAGTTTGACTGCTAGGAGTGTAAACCTATTCACATGTTTTTTTCCTATTCGGCTGTATACAACATTCATATGCTTGAGAGCATTCATATGCTTCTCCGGTTCGGTGGTTGTGGTGTCTGCTGCAGTGCTTGGAGTTCTCAGGAAATGCTAGGAGCATCCTTTAACGGAGGTACCCAGTCGGGGTGCCAGGTGATCCGTTACACTTTCTAATCCAGGAGTGCAAGCATCTCGGGGGGTGTGTGTGTGTGTGTGTGTGTGTGTATATATGTAATTGTGGGAGGGACTGTAATTGTGGGAGGGACTATTAGATATAAAAATTAAATATAGTCTCCTCCTTTACTGTGTTGATTCCCTTTATGTATTTAAATGTTTCTATCATATCCCCCCCGTCTCGTCTTTCCTCCAAGCTATACATGTTAAGATCCTTTAACCTTTCCTGGTAAGTTTTATCCCGCAATCCATGAACCAGTTTAGTAGCCCTTCTCTGAACCCTCTCTAAGGTATCAATATCCTTCTGAAGATACGGTCTCCAGTACTGTGTACAATACTCCAAGTGAGGTCTCACCAGTGTTCTGTACAATGGCATGAGCACTTCCCTCTTTCTACTGCTAATACCTCTCCCTATACAACCAAGCATTCAGTTAGCATTTCCTGCTGCTCTATTACATTGTCTACCTACCTTTAAGTCATCAGAAATGATCACCCCTAAATCCCTTTCCTCATATGTTGAGGTTAGGACTCTATCAAATATTCTGTACTCTGCCCTTGGGTTTTTACATCCAAGATGCATGATCTTGCACTTATCCACATTAAATGTCAGTTGCCACAATTCTGACCATTTTTCTAATTTACCTAAATCATTTGCCATTTGGCTTATCCCTCCTGGAACATCAACCCTGTTACATATCTTAGTATCATCAGCAAAAGGACATACCTTACCATCAAGACCTTCTGCAATATCACTAATAAAAATATTAAACAGAATGGGTCCAAGTACAGATCCCTGAGGGACCCCACTGGTAACAAGTCCAAGCTTCGAATATATTCCATTAACTACAACCCTCTGTTGCCTGTCACTCAGCCACTGCCTTACCCATTCAACAATATTGGAATCCAAACTTAAAGATTGCAGTTTATTGATAAGCCTTCTATGTGCAACAGTGTCAAAAGCCTTACTGAAATCTAGGTAAGCAATGTATACTGCACCACCCTGATCTATAATTTTAGTTACCCAATAAAAAAAAATCAATGATTAGTTTGGCATGATCTCCCTGAAGTAAACCCATGTTGTCTCTGATCTTGAAATCCATGTGTTTTTAGATGTTCATCAATCCTATCCTTTAACATGGTTTCCATCACTTTCCCCACTACTGAAGTAAGGCTTACTGGCCTATAGTTGCCCGACTCCTCCCTATTACCTTTCTTGTAAATGGGCACAACATTCGCTAACTTCCAATCTTCTGGGACTACTCCTGTTAACAATGATTGGTTAAATAAATCTGTTAATCGTTTTGCTAGTACACCACTAAGCTCTTTTAATAGCTTTGGGTGTATTCCATCAGGTCCCATTGACTTATTTGTCTTTACTTTTGACAATTGAAATAGAACCTCTTCCTCTGTAAACTCACGTGTAATAAATTACTCATTTATCCTTTTTCTTAACTGAGGTCCCTTTCCTTCAGTTTCATCTGTAAATACAGAACAAAACTATTCATTGAGGCAGTCAGCTAGACTTTTATCCTCTTCTACATACCTTCCTTCTTTTGTTTTTAATCTAACTAATCCTTGTTTTACTTTTCTTTTCTCATTTATGTATCTAAAAAAGTTTTGTCCCCCTTATTTACTGACTGTGCTATTTTCTCTTCTGTGTGTGATTTGGAAGCTCTTATAACTTGCTTAGCCTCTTCCTGCCTAATCTTATAGATCATTTTGTCTTCCTCACTCTGTTTTTTTTTTATAATTACTAAATGCTAACTTTTTGTTTTTAACTATTTTGGCCACATCTGCGGAGTACCACAGTGGTTACTTAAATTGTTTGCTTTTACTGACAAACCTAATGCAATTTTCTGTTGCCTTCAATAGTGCAACTTTGAAATAATCCCATTTCTCTTGGACTCCATTTAAATTGCTCCAGTCTGATAATGACTCCTCTACACATATTCTAATTTTAGAAAAGTCTGCTTTTCTAAAGTCTAAAACTTTTTTGTGTGGTGTGACTCAGTCACTGTTCTTATATTAAACCACACTGACTGATGATCACTGGATCCTAAACTTTCACCTACAGTAATATCTGATATCAAATCTCCATTTGTTAACACTAAATCTAGTATGGCCTCTTTACGAGTTGGCTCCTCAACAACTTGTTTTAGAGACAATCCCAGTAGGGAGTTTAGAATATGTGTGCTCCTGGCACAAGTAGCTAATTTTGTTTTCCAATTTACATCAGGAAGATTAAAGTCACCCATGATGATAACTTCCCCCTTCATTGTCATTTTAGCTATTTCCTCAACTAGTAGATTATCTAATTCTTAGATTTGTCCTGGGGGCCTATGAATCACACCTACACATATCTCTAATACACTGTGTGTGTGTATATGTATATGTGTGTATATATATATATATATATATATATATATGCAAAAAATCTCTTGCACTCACGCTGTAAATGTCCCTTGTTTGCCGGGTGCTAAGCCAGGGCTTGGTTATCCAGATATCCAAAGAGAGAGCAGCACTCGCGGAGTTTAAAAGTTCCAATCTTTATTTATTCATATTAAAAATCACGATCAACGTTTCAGTCCTCTATATGGGACTTTCTTCAGGATCAATACCTTTTGAAACGTTGATCGTGATTTTTAATATGAATAAATAAAGATTGGAACTTTTAAACTCCATGAGCGCTGCTACTTCTTTGGATATCTATCTATATATATATATATATATATAATATACTATAAATTGAGGCTTTTACATTCATACAATCACTAAAGTACTATTATTGTAAGCCTGTTTGGCTAAATCCTGCAGAGTCATTCCCTTAAAGCTGTAGCTAACGTATTTTACATAGTAATATGAGTATGCTAAATAGGATAATTAGGAGACTATTTTACACTCCAGCTTTTCTGTCTTATGCATCTGTGCACATTTACGGTCATATTCCCATAATGCATTTCATGTTTTACATTTGTTCTTTGATCCATACCAGTTATGCAGTATATAAGTAAAAATAGCAATTACGTGACGTTTTATTTTCCCTCCTATTTTTAAAGATAATACAATTACTGACATTGGTTGCAG
This sequence comes from Pelobates cultripes, assembly GCA_933207985.1. Taxonomy (NCBI): domain Eukaryota; kingdom Metazoa; phylum Chordata; class Amphibia; order Anura; family Pelobatidae; genus Pelobates; species Pelobates cultripes. The sequence goes on from OW240917.1 coordinate 1,483,515, forward strand.
CAGTTCCATCTTGATAAAATACAACTCTGCATTATTTAAAGAGGTAGGCCTTCTAGTATTTTCCCACGTAGTCCTTTCTGGTAACCAGGACTGTAAATTAAAACAAGTCACGGTTTGTCTCCCCAAACATTAGTTCAAGTGACCGCCCTTCCAGGACAAGTCCAAGCTTTCCCAACTATATTGCAATTTATATACGTTTAGTATCTAGTTCATTCCTAGCTTTGTTATTTCAGTTTCATACTCCTGGGGGTTTAGCTTATAACTCAATCATTATGACATGTTTAAGGTTAAATAAACCCTTTCCAATTAGGTATAATTCCGTAGGCCTCTTCGCCTACAGTTGAGTGATCCCGCAAGGCCAACAATCATTCCTTCGATCAGAGGTACAAGCCCAATTGGCCCAACGCATAGTTATAGCCTTGCATCAAGTCATAGTTAGGGCCAACTCGTCACGGCCAATCAATATTAAAATCTTATACGTGTCACCGAGAGGCCAACACCCCGCCACCCACCTCAGTGGCACAAAGGCCCCACAAGCCAAATCATAGGTAGAGCCTCCCAAAGCCACTTGGCAAGTAGTTAGGGCACTAATCTAGTAAACTGGGTTACCGCAAATCCCTACACGAATACCATACTAACCAAGCTATCTGCCTTGCACCCATTGCAATTGTCTAACGCTTCCACACGAGGAGACGACCTATCGGTTACCAGCAGCCCGGCCAGATCAGGCTCGCAGAGAAGGCTAGCCCAGCGTCCAGCTATAGATCCTGGACAATTCCTAAAATCACTACGGAACTTTTTCACCTATTAAATGCAAACAAGGACAACAATGAAACACCTTGCCCTAGTAATGAATACAATATTCAAAATAGCCTTTCAGAACTGCACAACATGTTGGCCTCCCTAGTGTCTTCCGTAGCCACAATAAGTAACAGGTTAGATAATTGAGAACAGATCATACACATTCGATGACTTGTCGGTAGTTATGAAATCGAGAGACCCAAGACTGAACAGAAAGTTAAATATCCCTGAATTTGTCCTGGCTTTAGGCCTGTATAGGGACATAATTTGTACTGCTTTTCCCCTCCGTAGAGAGAAACTTGACTTATATTTACATAAGATAATAGACTTGGCGTATAAATATGGAGGTTACGCCTTTTTATGACTACCACAAGTCCTTCGCATCCAGATCAGCTGCGTCACTGGCCCAATATAATACACCTACCGACTGGGGCCAGTTAGACACTGAACTATTTTGTAGGCATTTTGCGGGTCTCAAAACACCTTCTTGCGCAATATGTTCTTCAGCAGCTCATACTGTTAACTTTTGTCCCGACAACGTAGCAATGCCAACCCTGATTATCAACCCAACACGACCCAAAGAGAATTGAGAGACAAACTAGGCAGGCCAATAGTTTTTTCTGGGAAAGGCTCAAGTCTGTAACAATTTCAATGCCAGAGGTTGTAGTTACAGTGCTTGTAGACTCCTTCACGTGTGCTCACTTTGCTACAGAGCACATGCTAAAACAATGTGCCCAAACAGATTGTACCCTAAAAGATCGTCTACACCAATAAACATTCCTAATTTGCAACGTTACCTGTCTAATTATCCTTCTTTAGATCTGGTAGAATTTCTCACAGCTGGGTTTTCTAACGGGTTTCACACAGGTTTTGTTGCATTCCCCACAGGAATTCTGGAATGCCCCAACCTACAGTCAGTGCTCACTGACCCTATTAGTCTACAGGAACTCCTCCATAAAGAAATCAACAACGGTTTCATCATAGAGCCATTTGCAACCCCACCATTCACCTCCTGGAGAACGAACCCTCTGGGCAAAGCTACAGGGAAGTTTAACAATAAAAAAGACTCTTAATTGATTTTTCAGCACCTCACTCTTCCACAACACCTAGCTTAAATGCACTCATACCATCCGAGGATTTCTCTCTACAATACGCTAGAATAGACGATGCCATACAAGCTATCATTCACTCCGGCAAGGCAGGTTGGTTAAGTAAAACCGATATTACAAATGCATTCAAACTATTGCCAATCCATCAATCACTTTGGCACCTGCATGGCATTAAGTGGGAAGACCAGTACTATTTCGCTACTAGACTAATTTTCGGCTCCTAAAGTAGCCCCATTATTTTTGATATTTTCGCCGAAACTTTGACCTGGCTCCTACTTAACAAATGCAGATGTCCAGTGATCATTCACTATTTGGACGATTTCCTCTCTATTGAACCACACCACTTCACATCAAGCAGCCTACATCACATGCTGTCACTATTTGAGGATTTAGGAGTTCCAGTAGCCCCGGACAAAACAGAAGTGTGGCGAAACCAATCTCGCCACTGGGCATTGGAGAAGCCTGGTTGCTCGCCTGCTCCCTCTGAATTATGGCCCCCCTTTTAAAACCATTTATTTTCCCTGCAGAAAGGCTTATTCATGATTCAATCTACCGAACCAATGCACGAATGGAGGGACCACCTGGGCAAGGAGTGTGCCTGTGATTTACCTCCCAGAAGCTGCGGTTAACCGCAATTGGTGAACGCTGGGTGGCTGCTGGGTATAGCCAAACACGTGGCAGCGGCCATCTTAACCTCCCGAACGGCCATCGGTGTTCTTCTCCAAACCTGTGGAACTTGAAACGGACAGTTAAACTCACGAACACCGCTGAGCCGCCGACCTCCCTTCTCCTGCAATCACACGAACGCCGGTGCATTCGGCACTTTCAATGTGTGAATAGTGCTACCCCAGATAGCTAAGCCATGGAGCCCATTCGTGTAACGAAAGACTAGGGGAAAGACTTTGACGATTGAACTGTATGTATGTGATCTGAGCGCCAATCGGTAATAATGTGCGCTCAGATCTAAGCTATCTGGGGATAGGTAGAATGTATATGTTTTATTCATTATTTGTAACATTGTGTATTTTTGTGTCTTTTTTAGTAACATGTGCTCAATGGAGTTTTGCCGCTGTCCTTGGAGATAATTGGATTACTTCCCAATTATCTCCAGGATAGAGGGGAGGGATTGTAATGTACTGTGAGAGTGTTTTAACCCTGTATGCCTGTGATTGGTCATTTTACCATTTGTGTCCCAGTCTTCCATCTGGTCCCCTAGGTGAGTGTACACCAGGTGGAAGACCTGCATAAATACCGGGTAGGTAGCCCTGTCTGAATATAGACTAATGTCATGCAGCTAAAACTGATCAGACTTTATTACTGTAATTGAACACATTATCCACTAGGGTGTGTTGCTGCTCCATAAAGAGCTTGACTTATTTGAAGTAGTAAAGAATTATTAACCATGAGCTGATAGCACACATCTAACACCTAGTAGATTGTGTGTTCATAAATAAGCACTTTGATCAGTAGAAGTGTGTGCTGTTAGTATCTAGGCTATGTAACCAGATAGTGCCAATACCGATTGCCAGATGTTGCTAGGTGTACTTACCTGCATACACCCTGCATTGAACAGTTCAGTATTGCCGGAGGTATAATATCAAACGTTTATGGTGAATGTCTGGCAACTGATCAGAAACTGCGTGAGTAAAATTCCTGTAACGGACCGTTTTGCACAAAAGGGGTAAAAACCGTTTAGGCGATCGGCCCCCTTTCCAGAGATGCAGGCACAGCTACTGCAGAACACCAAACACACAAACCGCTAATAAGTGAATGCTCCAAACTCCCTAACGGCATTCAATATAGCACTCCAAATACACGAACAGGAACCATACGAATTGCTGCTACCAGACGAATAGGAAAAGCATCCAAGCGGCTTACACTCCTAGCAATCAGTCTCTATCAGCATTCAGTAAATCCCCCCCAAAGACGAGACAAGGCTCCGTGTTGAGGGTCAAGCAGTGGTCTGTTTAATGAGGGCTACCTGCCCAGTATTTATGCAGGTCTCCCACCTGGTGGACACTCCCCTAGGGGACCAAATGGGAGACTGTGACAAGGGACAGACAAGCAGACAAATAGGACACACAGTCACAGTATATTCCCACAATGCATCCTGGCTTCCTCCCCTCTGCCCTGGGAGATAATTGAGAAGTAATTCAATTATCTCCCAAGACAAAGGCAAATCTCCATTATGCACGTGGGGATACTAAAACAAGCATTACTGTTAAAATACACCAGGTAAGACACATTACATTAAAACTATACATTTAACATATCCCCAGATAGCTCAGGTCTGAGCGCACATTATTAAGTGAATGGCGCTCAGACCACACGAATGGCAGGCTATCTGGGTACTTGCACACCGAATACAATTGCAGCACTAAAAGTCCCGAATGCTCCGTTGTTCGGTTCCCGAACGGGTTTGCAGACTTCCAGCCTCAGCGGGGTTTGTAAGACAAAAGTGTCCGCTTTTGGTGTCCTGCCGCTGGGTAGAACAAGCGCTGGCTACCCGGAGAGCTTCCATAACACCGCCATCATGTGGCGGCTAGGTGTAACCGCGACCACCCAGTAATTGTCAATTAAGCTGCGGTTAACCGCAGCTTCAGGGAGGTTAATTGCCGGCACACTCCAGCTCACAGGTGGTCTATTCATTCGTGCGGTTATTCAGTAGATTGAATCTAACCGAACAACCGACAGAAAAGCACAAATAAAGCTTTTCTGCAGGCGAAACAAAGTCTTTTAACATGGGGGCCATAGTCCAAAGGCAGCAGGCGAGCAACCAGGCTTCTCCAATGCAATGTGGCGAGATTGGTCTCGTCACAATTCCTAAAACACATAGACTCAGACTCAGTAAATGGCTGTAGGTGTAATGATTCACATAAATGCCCTGTCTAACCAAATATGCTGCTCTTAAACCCTTGTTTTAACCTTTTAAAAGCACCAAGAAATAAAATGCGGTGGATCACAATTACCAAATAACAAATGGAAAGAAAATAAGCAAAATGCGTGCAGGGCTCACCGTAAAGGCTGGTGCACATACAGTGGAGCTCAAATATTTGCATACCCTGGCAGAAGTTGTGAAATTTTGGCATTGATTTTGAAAATATGACTGATCATGCAAAAATATTTATTTTATTGAAGGATACTGATCATATGAAGCCATTTATTATCACAGTTCTTTGGCTCCTTTTTAAATCATAGTGATAACAGAAATCTCCCAAATCGCCCTGATCAAAAGTTTACATATCCTTGAATGTTTGGCCTTGTTATAGACACACAAGGTGATACACACAGGTTAAAATGGCAGTTCCAGCTCCCAGTGGGTAGAGCTCTCCTCCAGAGAGTATAGCAGGTGTAGCAAGTATAAGAGCAGTATAGCATTCCCCCCGCACATTAGCCAAGACTTAATGCTGGGGGTAGACTGGCTTTATTCTGGGCCACACACGGCCTTTTATGCAAAATTAGCTTTCCAACACAAACATACATGTTCTTTTCTCCCTGTGCCTGAGAGATAATTGCCTGAAAAAAAACTATAATTAAATTATCTCTCAGGTACAGAAAAATGTACAATATTTTATAACCTCCAAAAACACACATAATACAAACATGTGCTCCCTCAAGTCTTATATCCCCGGATAGCCTGGATCTGAGCGCATAACAAAAGCGCTCAGATCCCATGAATACAGCAAAAACGCCATTGAGATAAAGTTGTGACCGACCGTACAAGAGGTGCCTGCCCAAAATAGTTCCATGAGAAAAGTGGTAGTGGTCGGTCAATTTCAGGAGTATAAAAACAAACAAACTACCGAATGTAGTCCATAGTTGTAACGTGGAGCTTGTTCAGACGATCCATGTAAACGATTCCACCGGACATTGTCCTTTCAAGATGTAAAGAACTGAACCGAGGTGATGATAGAAGTACAGCGGTGTTTGCGAGGTCGACTGTCCGATTTTAGTTACATGCACTTAACGACCAAACACCGTTGCCTGCGTTCATGCGAATAAGACTGCCGCCACCACGTGTTCGTGCATACGAATGGTGGCCACCCAGCCGAACACTTAGAACACTGAGGTGTGAATCGTTAAAAGGTGTTAATAGGGCTTAACAAGCTTCCGGGTTGTCTTTAGTTCGGGAGTTTGTTTGGTTCCCGAACCATATAGGGAAATCCCACAAACACAGTCTTTTAGCATGTCTTTTACATGGCCCATAGTGCTTGGGCAGGAAGCTAGCCAGTAGGCTCCTCTAGGAGCTTGTGGCAGAGGCATCTTTTGCCACACCACACCTGTGGCTTTTTAAATTGCAATTAGTTCCTGTGTATAAATAGTCGGTGAGTTCGTAGGCTCTCACGTGGATGCACTGAGCAGGCTAGATACTGCGCTATGGGGAGCAGAAAAGAACTGTCAAAAGACATGTTAATGGAACATTATAAAGATGGAAAAGGATATAAAAAGATATCCAAAGCCTTGAAAATGCAAGTCAGTACTGTTCAATCGCTTATTAGGAAGTGGAAAATTCGGGGATCTCTTCATACCAAGCCAAGGTCAGGAAGACCAATAAAGATTTAAGCCACAACTGCCAGAAGAATTAATCAGGATAAAAATAAAAACCCACAGGTAACCTTAGGAGAAATACAGGCTGCTCTGGAAAAAGATGGTTTGGTTGTTTCAAGGAGCACAATTCTACCATACTTGAACAAAAATAAGCTGTGTGGTCGAGTTGAGGGAGAGAGAAGCCTTTACTGCACCAATGCCACAAAAAGCCCAGCTACAATATGCCGACAACACCTTACACACCTCACAGCTTCTGGCTCACTGTAATTTGGAGTGCTGAAACCAAAGTAGAGCTTTATGGTCACAACCATAAGCGCTATGTTTGGAGAAGGGTCAACAAGGCCTATAGTGAAAAGAATACCATCCCCACTGTGAAGCATGGTGGTGGCTCACTGAAGTATTGGGGATGTGTGAGCTCTTGGAATTTCCAGCATGACAATGACCCTAAGCACAAAGCCAAGTTGACTCTCCAATGGTTACAGCAGAAAAAGGTGAAGGTTCTGGAGTGGCCATCACAGTCTCCTGACCTTATCATCGAGTCACTCTTCGGAGATCTCAAAAGTACGGTTCATGCAAGACAACCAAATCAAAAGATAGTTTCACTTAGTAGGAACAAATAAGAATAAATATGTAGGACAGACTGAGAAGTGGGCTTCTCCATCAGTTAAGGCATCTCTGAGTGTCTGTCTTCGTATCTCTGTGTTTGTGTGTGTTGTGTATGTTTCTATATCTGTGTGTGTTTGTGTTTATCTGTTCAGTATTTACAGATGAAAATGAAGGAAATGGACCTCAGTTAGTTAGAAAAAAGGACAAATTAGTCATTTGTTACATGTGAGTTTACAGAGGAAGAGGTTCTATTTCAACTGTGAAAAGTAAAGACAAATAAGTCAATGGGATCTGATGGAATACACCCAAAGTTATTAAAAGAGCTTAGCGGTGTACTAGCTAAATCATTAACAAATTTATGTAACCAATCATTGTTAACAGGAGTAGTCCCAGGAAAAGTTAGCGAATGTTGTGTTATCCCGACGGCAAAACCCCGCTGGGATAACAAAAGAACCAAGATGGCCGACCGCCGCGTGGTCGGTAGTCGAACGATGGCCACCTAGAAACACACTTAATTACCGATTGCAACAATGTTGCAATCGGTTAATGAACGCCACACAACCTCCTGCGTGTGGTCGTGCATTCGGTAAGTTATTCGTTTCACGAACAGTGTTTAAACTCACTGTTCGTGAAACTACAGTATGAATGCTGGGGTTTTCATACCGCCAGCATACGAATGCCCTCATTCGCCTGAAATACAAATAGAATCCTGCACTGATCTCTACGGCTTTAGCAAGAATACAAACATACTTATACATAATACTCTGTAAGTGGCTAGGTTTGCCACACATGGATTTCAAGATCAGAGACAACATGGGTTTACTTCAGGGAGATCATGCCAAACTAATCTTGAGTGTTTTCCCCTGTCTGTATTGTTATGCGAACGAGAGCATTCGAATGCTGGCGACATGAAAGCCACCAGCATTCATACAGTAGTTTCACGAACAGTGAATTTCAACACTGTTCGTGAAACGAACAAACTACCGAATGGGAGACCACACACAGGAGGTCGTGTGGCTCCCATTAAGTATTGCAACATTGTATCTTTTGGTAGTTAATGGATGTTCAGGGTGGCCGCCGTTCGGATACCGACCACGTGGCGGTCAGCCATCTTGGATCCTTTGTTAGCCCAGCGATATTTTGTTGTTGAGTGCAAAATACCGCTGGACTACTCGATGGCACGAATACCGCTGGACTTCCAGGCCGTTCGGGAGCACCGGTCTTTCGGTAGTTTACCCCTGTTGGTCTATTCGTACCTTTGTTGAAAAATTTATGTTGAAGTGTATTTCGTGCGGCGTTCGGCTAATTGTGCTGGGATCTGAGCGGTACTTTCACGAAGTATGTGCTCAGACCCCAGCTATCTGCCGAACGGTCATTCGGTATAATAGCAGGAATAATGTTAAAGTTATGTATTTTTGTGTAAAAATACAGTTCTGCTGCACGGTGGGATAATCCAATTAACTGGATATTTTAGTGGGAGTATCCCTCTCGTACAGCAGTGCATGGTGGGAGAAATGTCTTGGTTGTCAAGTCCCCCATGTAGTCCCCTACTGTACAACCCCTGTAAAGTCAGTAGGGAAACCCCTTGCATGGGGAACCACATAAATACTGTGACTTGTGATTAAAAACTCAGTTGACTCCCAGCCTATGTGTCGTCTGGTTCTTAGGAAGGAAAGATTTATTTATTTATTTATTTTTTTAAATTCTTTATTTTTGTAAGTGCAAAAGTAGGTACATTTGTCAAGGTGGCCACATAAGATTACAGTAGTAGGCAGATAAAGACAATTCTGGTTACATATTTGTTATGCGTTGCACTTTGTTTTTGTTTGAGTGAGAAATTAACGATTCAACCAAAAAGATTTAACAAAGAAAAGTTACCAATAAGAGAACAAAAAAAAAAAATAGCAGAGTGACGTCAGGACAGGCGTAGCTTAATAGGCAGAAACATGTCATAGCTTTGCGCAACATCATATTATGGTGTGCGTGGATATAAAGGTTGTGTGGGCTCGTTATGAGCCAACGGTGTTGACCAGCTTGATACCTTAAGCTTATTAACAATTAGTCAGCATGTTACTGGTGTAGTTCATGTTTATATAGTAACATTATATGTTGTGAGTGTATGGGCGATGTAAATAGGGAATGTGCTTGTGTTATACTGGTTGGAAATAAATATATCTAAATGAGTGGGGGTGAGTGACGCCTCCCTCGAAGCTCCTGCCAGGCATATCAAGAGGGCACTGTTCGTGCGTGATCGGGCTAAGAGCCTTATAAGACAGGCTGAGGTTTTATGAAGTGACCTTATTGTGGGTGCCACTGTTTGACCACGTTCGAAAGTTTTCATGGGATGACATGGTAGCGATGTGTTATGTAATGTTGTCTGGAAGGTTATGCCTTGCTTAAGGTGATGGGTCAGATAGTTAAGCATAATTTTTAAGCGGCTTCCGCCTAATCTGGTCGTTTAGGTACATGTAGTAGGTATGGGTATCTATATAGGTGTGGTAAACCTTTAGTATGAGTCAGCATCAATAAACAACAACACAAGAAACACACACAAAAAAAAAAAAAAATGCGAGCAAACAGTCTCGATTACTTTCACTGTGGATGGGTGTTCTCGTCTGTTGGGCAGTGGACCAGGTTGTTGCCCTGTGAAAGAAAAGAGAGGGAAAGCGTCCCTATAATGTCTGTTCTGCTTCAGGTTGTGGGAGCCGCACGTGGTCCTGGTGGGGGCTGTCGTGGCACAAAGATTGGCGCGTCAACTGCGCCCCTCCCTGGTCTGCTTGTAGTTCCAGCCGGTGGGTTAGCGGTGTCCGGTGCCGTCAGTGGCAGCTGCATGTCTTCCAGTGTCCTTGTGGCCTCTTGTATGTTCCGCACTACTAGTGGGCCGCTTGCGCCCTCAATGTGTAGTGCGCGCCCTGGACCCCAGCGGTATCTGAGTTGTTTCTGTCTTAGGAAGGACGTAAGCTGTCTGAGGGATCTTCTCCAGTTCAGCGTTCCGCTTGAAAGGTCTGCATAAAATGATAGAGTCATGTCCTCAAAAGTGTAGGTGGTTAGGCCCTTGGTGGCTGCTAGAACAGCCCTCTTGTCCCTTGCGCTTTGAAAACGTAGGATTATGTCCCCTGTAGCAGCTGGTGGTGCTGTAGGTGGCCGTGGTATGCGGAAGATGTCATCCAATATTATGGATTTGGCCACTTTCGGGGTTAAAAGCGCAGTCAGTAGCCGCCTAGCATAATGTGGGAGCTCGGCCTCGGGTACAGAGTCTGCGACCCCTCGCAGTTTGAGATTGTTTTGCCGTCGCTTGTCCTCTTGTGTGGCCAGTTGCTGGTCATGTAGTGCAGCCAGTTGTTTGAGGTCGTGTACTGTTGCTTTCAGCTCCTCTATCTGACTGGTGTGGCCGCTTGAGGTGCATTCCACGGTCCCGAGCCGCGCTGAGAGGCCTTTCAGATCCTCCCTTATCGTGGCCACTTCTGCAGAGATTTTGCTGTGATGAGCGGCCATGAGTTCCCTGATGGCCTCCATGGTCACCGGCGTGGGAGCTAATGTAGGCACTCGAGGTCTGTCTGGCAGTAGCGGAGCGTTACTCGGCATGCAGCTCCCTGCTTCTTCATCAGACGTGCCATCCGAGAAATCGGAGCAGCCTCCGTGCAGGGACGCCATTGTTGCGCCGGCTGTCTCGTGGGCCTGCTTCCACATGTCCCCTATATTCATGCCCAGGCGGGGCTTGTCGGGCTTTTGCTTTTTTGTTCTTCTGCCCATTTGGATCTGGTAAGCTGTGGGGCACTCCGGGGAGTGTTTGGGTCGTGGTCGGGTTCTGGTTGCGGCGATTTGGCTCGATTAGAGTCGGGAGCTCAGCCGCCATGCGACCTTCCTCGTCCGTTGCTAGACTCCGCCCCCCCGGAAAGATTTATTTAACGCTACCGGGATTATTGTATGCTGTTCCTGTTTACCAGCGGAGATACTGTGGATTAAACTAACTCTCCGCTACAGTTTATATATATTTAAGTATTGTGTTTATTGAGGAACGATCACAAGCATTGAGCCTGTCTCTTTGTTTTTCTTTCAGATGACTCTTTGGAACAAAATCATGAGATATTCTCGGTTTACAAGGATCCGTGCCGTGACTGTGCTGGGCGTGATCGTCCGGGCACTGTCGGTAAGTACAGTAAGGAGTATATTCACCTTGCCCATCACTCATATTGACATATAGAGATTGTTACATTGTGAGTTTGTCATAGAAGGAATCCCTCTACACAGGGATGTTGTTAAGCTCGAGAAACACCCTCCACTCAACACCCATAACATCACTCCCCACCACCATGAAGTCATTAATAACACGAATAAAAGGACCTTCCAGACACCAATAAAATGTATTAAAATAAAATAAAAAATAGTTTGCAGCATTCTGTATGGTAAAGGTGCATTCTAACATTAGACGATACTTCTGGCTATTTAGATTTATAAACCCTCTTTTAGCATTTAAAGGCATTTTACATCATTACTGAATATATCAGCCAATCCAATGCTTCCCCAAGGGGGGCCGGCTGCACTGCACCATTCGGCAACACACGGAGCAACCAGATCCAGTGAGATTGCAGTACAGTAATTGGAAGCAACTCAGGGTGACTGTCTGACTGACTGACTGTATGATTGTCTGACTGACTGTATGATTGTCTGACTGACTGTCTGACTCACTGACTGTATGATTGTCTGACTCACTGACTGTATGATTGTCTGACTCACTGACTGTATGATTGTCTGACTGACTGTCTGACTCACTGACTGTATGATTGTCTGACTCACTGACTGTATGATTGTCTGACTCACTGACTGTATGATTGTCTGACTGACTGTCTGACTCACTGACTGTATGATTGTCTGACTGACTGTCTGACTCACTGACTGTATGATTGTCTGACTCACTGACTGTATGATTGTCTGACTCACTGACTGTATGATTGTCTGACTGACTGACTGTATGATTGTCTGACTCACTGACTGTCTTATTGTCTGACTCACTGACTGTATGATTGTCTGACTCACTGACTGTATGATTGTCTGACTCACTGACTGTATGATTGTCTGACTCACTGACTGTATGATTGTCTGACTGACTGTCTGACTCACTGACTGTATGATTGTCTGACTCACTGACTGTATGATTGTCTGACTGACTGTCTGACTCACTGACTGTATGATTGTCTGACTGACTGTCTGACTCACTGACTGTATGATTGTCTGACTCACTGACTGTATGATTGACTCACTGACTGTATGATTGTCTGACTCACTGACTGTATGATTGTCTGACTGACTGTCTGACTCACTGACTGTCTGACTCACTGACTGACTGACTGTCTGTCTGTCTTATTATCTGACTCACTGACTAATTGTCTGATTGTCAGGGTGACTGTCTGTCTGTCTGTCTGTCTTATTGTCTGGGTGACCGACTGTCTGTCTGTCTTATTGTCTGACTAATTGTCTGTCAGATTGTGTGTCTGACTGACTGTATGACTGTCTGTCTGTCTTATTATCTGACTCACTGACTAATTGTCTGTCAGATTGTGTGTCTGACTGACTGTATGACTGTCTGTCTGTCTTATTATCTGACTCACTGACTAATTGTCTGTCAGATTGTGTGTCTGACTGACTGTATGACTGACTGTCTGTCTGTCTTATTATCTGACTCACTGAATTGTCTGTCAGATTGTGTGTCTGACTGACTGTATGACTGTCTGTCTGTCTTATTATCTGACTCACTGACTAATTGTCATTAATAACACGAATAAAAGGACCTTCCAGACACCAATAAAATGTATTAAAATAAAATAAAAAATAGTTTGCAGCATTCTGTATGGTAAAGGTGCATTCTAACATTAGACGATACTTCTGGCTATTTAGATTTATAAACCCTCTTTTAGCATTTAAAGGCATTTTACATCATTACTGAATATATCAGCCAATCCAATGCTTCCCCAAGGGGGGCCGGCTGCACTGCACCATTCGGCAACACACGGAGCAACCAGATCCAGTGAGATTGCAGTACAGTAATTGGAAGCAACTCAGGGTGACTGTCTGACTGACTGACTGTATGATTGTCTGACTGACTGTATGATTGTCTGACTGACTGTCTGACTCACTGACTGTATGATTGTCTGACTCACTGACTGTATGATTGTCTGACTCACTGACTGTATGATTGTCTGACTGACTGTCTGACTCACTGACTGTATGACTGTCTGACTGACTGACTGTATGATTGTCTGACTGACTGTATGATTGTCTGACTGACTGTCTGACTCACTGACTGTATGATTGTCTGACTCACTGACTGTATGATTGTCTGACTCACTGACTGTATGATTGTCTGACTGACTGTCTGACTCACTGACTGTATGATTGTCTGACTGACTGACTGTATGATTGTCTGACTCACTGACTGTATGATTGTCTGACTGACTGACTGTATGATTGTCTGACTCACTGACTGTCTTATTGTCTGACTCACTGACTGTATGATTGTCTGACTCACTGACTGTATGATTGTCTGACTCACTGACTGTATGTCTGACTCACTGACTGTATGATTGTCTGACTGACTGTCTGACTCACTGACTGTATGATTGTCTGACTGACTGACTGTATGATTGTCTGACTCACTGACTGTATGATTGTCTGACTGACTGACTGTATGATTGTCTGACTCACTGACTGTCTTATTGTCTGACTCACTGACTGTATGATTGTCTGACTCACTGACTGTATGATTGTCTGACTCACTGACTGTATGATTGTCTGACTCACTGACTGTATGATTGTCTGACTGACTGTCTGACTCACTGACTGTATGATTGTCTGACTGTCTGTCTTATTGTCTGACTCACTGACTGTATGATTGTCTGACTCACTGACTGTATGATTGTCTGACTCACTGACTGTATGATTGTCTGACTGACTGTCTGACTCACTGACTGTATGATTGTCTGACTCACTGACTGTATGATTGACTCACTGACTGTATGATTGTCTGACTCACTGACTGTATGATTGTCTGACTGACTGTCTGACTCACTGACTGTCTGACTCACTGACTGACTGTCTGACTGTCTGTATGATTGTCTGACTCACTGACTGTATGATTGTCTGACTCACTGACTGTATGATTGTCTGACTCACTGACTGTATGATTGTCTGTATGATTGTCTGACTCACTGACTGTATGATTGTCTGACTCACTGACTGTATGATTGTCTGACTGTCTGTCTGATTGTCTGACTCACTGACTGTATGATTGTCTGACTGACTGTCTGACTCACTGACTGTCTGACTCACTGACTGACTGTCTGTATGATTGTCTGACTCACTGACTGTATGATTGTCTCACTCACTGACTGTATGATTGTCTGACTCACTGACTGTATGATTGTCTGACTCACTGACTGTATGATTGTCTGACTGACTGTCTGACTCACTGACTGACTGTCTGACTCACTGACTGACTGTCTGACTGACTGACTGTCTGACTGTCTGACTCACTGACTGTCTGACTGTCTGTTTGATTGTCTGACTGTCTGTCTTATTGTCTGACTCACTGACTGTATGATTGTCTAACTGACTGTCTGACTCACTGATTGTATGATTGTCTGACTGACTGTCTGACTGACTGACTGACTGTATGATTGTCTGACTGTCTGTCTTATTGTCTGACTCACTGACTGTCTTATTGTCTGACTGTCTTATAGTCTATCTGGTTGTCTGACTGTCTGACTGACTGTCTTATTGTCTGGGTGACTGACTGTCTTATTGTCTGGGTGACTGTCTGTCTTATTGTCTGACTGTCTTATTGTCTGACTCACTGACTGTATGATTGTCTGACTGACTGTCTTATTGTCTGACTGTCTTATTGTCTAACTGATTGTCTGACTGTCTGACTGACTGTCTTATTGTCTGGGTGACCGTCTGTCTGACTGTCTGTCTTATTGTCTGACTAATTGTCTGTCAGATTGTGTGACTGACTGTATGATTGTCTGTCTGTCTGTCTTATTATCTGACTGATTGTCAGGGTGACTGTCTGACTGACTGTATGATTGTCTGGGTGACCGTCTGTCTGTCTGTCTGTCTGTCTGTCTGTCTTATTGTCTGGGTGACCGACTGTCTGTCTGTCTTATTGTCTGACTAATTGTCTGACTAATTGTCTGTCAGATTGTGTGTCTGACTGACTGTATGACTGTCTGTCTGTCTTATTATCTGACTCACTGACTAATTGTCTGTCAGATTGTGTGTCTGACTGACTGTATGACTGTCTGTCTGTCTTATTATCTGACTCACTGACTAATTGTCTGTCAGATTGTGTGTCTGACTGACTGTATGACTGACTGTCTGTCTGTCTTATTATCTGACTCACTGACTGTCTTATTGTCTGACTGTCTTATTGTCTAACTGATTGTCTGACTGTCTGACTGACTGTCATATTGTCTGGGTGACCGTCTGACTGTCTGTCTGTCTTATAGTCTATCTGGTTGTCTGACTGTCTGACTGACTGTCTTATTGTCTGGGTGACTGACTGTCTTATTGTCTGGGTGACTGTCTGTCTTATTGTCTGACTGTCTTATTGTCTGACTCACTGACTGTATGATTGTCTGACTGACTGTCTTATTGTCTGACTGTCTTATTGTCTAACTGATTGTCTGACTGTCTGACTGACTGTCTTATTGTCTGGGTGACCGTCTGTCTGACTGTCTGTCTTATTGTCTGACTAATTGTCTGTCAGATTGTGTGACTGACTGTATGATTGTCTGTCTGTCTGTCTTATTATCTGACTGATTGTCTGATTGTCAGGGTGACTGTCTGACTGACTGTATGATTGTCTGGGTGACCGTCTGTCTGTCTGTCTGTCTGTCTTATTGTCTGGGTGACCGACTGTCTGTCTGTCTTATTGTCTGACTAATTGTCTGACTAATTGTCTGTCAGATTGTGTGTCTGACTGACTGTATGACTGTCTGTCTGTCTTATTATCTGACTCACTGACTAATTGTCTGTCAGATTGTGTGTCTGACTGACTGTATGACTGTCTGTCTGTCTTATTATCTGACTCACTGACTAATTGTCTGTCAGTTTGTGTGTCTGACTGACTGTATGACTGACTGTCTGTCTGTCTTATTATCTGACTCACTGACTAATTGTCTGTCAGATTGTGTGTCTGACTGACTGTATGACTGACTGTCTGTCTGTCTTATTATCTGACTCACTGACTAATTGTCTGTCAGATTGTGTGTCTGACTGACTGTATGACTGTCTGTCTGTCTTATTATCTGACTCACTGACTAATTGTCTGTCAGATTGTGTGTCTGACTGACTGTATGACTGACTGTCTGTCTGTCTTATTATCTGACTCACTGACTAATTGTCTGATTGTCAGGGTGACTGTCTGTCTGTCTGTCTGTCTGTCTTATTGTCTGGGTGACCGACTGTCTGTCTGTCTTATTGTCTGACTAATTGTCTGTCAGATTGTGTGTCTGACTGACTGTATGACTGTCTGTCTGTCTTATTATCTGACTCACTGACTAATTGTCTGTCAGATTGTGTGTCTGACTGACTGTATGACTGTCTGTCTGTCTTATTATCTGACTCACTGACTAATTGTCTGTCAGATTTTGTGTCTGACTGACTGTATGACTGACTGTCTGTCTGTCTTATTATCTGACTCACTGACTAATTGTCTGTCAGATTGTGTGTCTGACTGACTGTATGACTGACTGTCTGTCTTATTATCTGACTCACTGACTAATTGTCTGTCAGATTGTGTGTCTGACTGACTGTATGAATGTCTGTCTGTCTTATTATCTGACTCACTGACTAATTGTCTGTCAGATTGTGTGTCTGACTGACTGACTGTCTGTCTGTCTTATTATCTGACTCACTGACTAATTGTCTGATTGTCAGGGTGACTGTCTGTCTGTCTGTCTGTCTGTCTTATTGTCTGGGTGACTGACTGTCTGTCTGTCTTATTGTCTGACTAATTGTCTGTCAGATTGTGTGTCTGACTGACTGTATGACTGTCTGTCTGTCTTATTATCTGACTCACTGACTAATTGTCTGTCAGATTGTGTGTCTGACTGACTGTATGACTGACTGTCTGTCTGTCTTATTATCTGACTCACTGACTAATTGTCTGTCAGATTGTGTGTCTGACTGACTGTATGACTGTCTGTCTGTCTTATTATCTGACTCACTGACTAATTGTCTGTCAGATTGTGTGTCTGACTGACTGGCCCTTGTTTTGTCTGTCTGTCTTTGTTATCTGACTCACTTTGATGGTGTCTGTCAGTTGTGTGTCTGACTGACTGTATGACTGACTGTCTGTCTGTCTTATTATCCCCGACTCATACTGACTAGTGTCTGATTGTCAGGGTGACTGTCTGTCTGTCTGTCTGTCTTATTGTCTGGGTGACCCGACTGTCTGTCTGTCTTATTGTCTGACTAATTGTCATCAGTGTGTCTGACTGACTGTATGACTGTCTGTCTGTCTTATTATCTGACGCACTGACTAATTGTCTGTCAGATTGTGTGTCTGACTGACTGTATGACTGACTGTCTGTCTGTCTTATTATCTGACTGATTGTCTGATTGTCAGGGTGACTGTCTGACTGACTGTATGATTGTCTGGGTGACCGTCTGTCTGTCTGTCTGTCTGTCTTATTGTCTGGGTGTCTGACTGTCTGTCTGTCTTATTGTCTGACTAATTGTCTGACTAATTGTCTGTCAGATTGTGTGTCTGACTGACTGTATGACTGTCTGTCTGTCTTATTATCTGACTCACTGACTAATTGTCTGTCAGATTGTGTGTCTGACTGACTGTATGACTGACTGTCTGTCTGTCTTATTATCTGACTCACTGACTAATTGTCTGTCAGATTGTGTGTCTGACTGACTGTATGACTGTCTGTCTGTCTGTCTTATTATCTGACTCACTGACTAATTGTCTGTCAGATTGTGTGTCTGACTGACTGTATGACTGACTGTCTTATTATCTGACTCACTGACTGATTGTCTGATTGTCAGGGTGACTGTTTGTCTTATTTAAAAAAGCATTACGAGTGTTTTACTATAATTTGCCGATCATTTCGAGCTCCTATTACTATATACCTGTAATGGTGGTATCCGATATTTTACTGCTATATACCAATACTGGTTACATTATATCCACATCGAGCGGAAGCACGCCGTGTGGGATGTGATATTTTACTGCTATATACCAATACTGGTTACATTATATCCACATCGAGTGGAAGCACGCCGTGTGGGATGTGATATTTTACTGCTATATACCAATACTGGTTACATTATATCCACATCGAGCGGAAGCACACCGTGTGGGATGTGATATTTTACTGCTATATACCAATACTGGTTACATTATATCCACATCGAGCCGAAGCACACCGGGTGGGATGTGATATTTTACTGCTATATACCAATACTGGTTACATTATATCCAATATCGAGCCGAAGCACACTGGGTGGGATGTGATATTTTACTGATATATACCAATACTGGTTACATTATATCCACATTGAGCCGAAGCACACCGGGTGGGATGTGATATTTTACTGCTATATACCAATACTGGTTACATTATATCCACATCGAGCCGAAGCACACCGGGTGGGATGTGATATTTTACTGCTATATACCAATACTGGTTACATTATATCCACATCGAGCCGAAGCACACCGTGTGGGATGTGATATTTTACTGCTATATACCAATACTGGTTACATTATATCCACATCGAGCGGAAGCACACTGGGTGGGATGCGATATTTTACTGCTATATACCAATACTGGTTACATTATATCCACATCGAGCCGAAGCACACTGGGTGGGATGTGATATTTTACTGATATATACCAATACTGGTTACATTATATCCACATCGAGCCGAAGCACACCGTGTGGGATGTGATATTTTACTGCTATATACCAATACTGGTTACATTATATCCACATCGAGCCGAAGCACACCGTGTGGGATGTGATATTTTACTGCTATATACCGGCTTCGGTTACATTATATCCACATTGGAGCCGGCAATAATCGTGGGATGATATTTTACTGCTATATACCAATACTGGTTACATTATATCCACATTGAGCGAAGCACACTGGTGGATGTGATATTTTTACCGCTATATACCAATACCGTTACATTATATCCACATTGAGCCGAAGCACACTCGTGGGATGTGATATTCTAATGCTGGCGCTCAATACTCGGTTACATTATAATTCAATATCGGAAATGGGCACACTGTAAGGGATGTGATATTTTACTGCTATATACCAATACTGGTTACATTATATCCACATCGAGCCGAAGCACACCGGGTGGGATGTGATATTTTACTGCTATATACCAATACTGGTTACATTATATCCACATCGAGCCGAAGCACACCGTGTGGGATGTGATATTTTACTGCTATATACCAATACTGGTTACATTATATCCACATCGAGCGGAAGCACACTGGGTGGGATGCGATATTTTACTGCTATATACCAATACTGGTTACATTATATCCACATCGAGCCGAAGCACACCGGGTGGGATGTGATATTTTACTGCTATATACCAATACTGGTTACATTATATCCACATCGAGCCGAAGCACACCGGGTGGGATGTGATATTTTACTGCTATATACCAATACTGGTTACATTATATCCACATCGAGCCGAAGCACACTGGGTGGGATGTGATATTGGTACTTTGTCTGTTAAAAACTCTATTAGACAATATTTTACTTTTCCATTGTTTTTTGATTTTATTGGATTACGAAGTTGTTTTGGACAATCTACTTTTTATATTTTTATAATTGCAGTCACTGTGATAATACCTCCAAGTCCTAAGGATTTTTCCCATTTTCAATATATTAAGATTATTCGTTGTTTAGTGGAGGATTCCCTCTATACCAAAGCTTTTTTTTGATACAAGGCTGCCACCTAGTGAATTTATTTATATCGCAATCACTGATTTTTTTTTTGTATTCTAAGATTTGTGTTTTGTAATTTTTTTTTTATTCTATCACTTTATGTGTTTATAAGTGGTTCCTATTGTATCATTTTAGTTTTTTTTAAGTCCTGCTTAGATTATTTTCTATATGATTATTCTCAACAGTTTGTAGCATCTGGTAAGAGATCTCCTAGTACGTGTAGGCTTTTCCACCTACTATTATTCATTTATCTATCTTAGCTTTTATGGGGGCTTTCTTTTACTAGTAGAGATTTCCTACCTGTCTGTTTCTATCCCTTCTCTATCCATTTTTTCCACTCCTCCGGGTCAGTGTATTCTGCCCACCACCTATAATCCCTACCCTGTGCCTGAGAGATAATTGAGTCAGCACTGTATTAAACTCCATTATCTCCAGGCACAGAAAACATAAATTTTTACAGTATTCCGAAAGTACCCTCAAAATTAATGGAAACCCCACAAATCCCCTGATAGCCCCAAAATGGGTGACCTACATATAAAAAAAATCACCCAGATCGGTTCAGGGTTTCGGGATTTCCATGGAGGTCATATTTTGACCGACACACAAGGCTCCTGCCCAAAAGCATTTCATGAAATCGTGCTATGCGGTCGGTCTCTTTCGGAAACACAAAATATAGTCAAAAGTACCGAGCGTAGTGGATCGTGGATATGCTCAGTGTATGTCTCTTGTGACGAGACCAATCTCGCCGCATTGCATTGGAGAAGCCTGGTTGCTCGCCTGTTGCCTTTGGATTATGGTCCCATGTTAAAAGGCTTGATTTTCCCCTGCAAAGACATGAAAGACGGGTCATTTGGTGCTTGCCCTGTTTGAGCGGTGATACCCCAGATAGCTATGCCATGGAGCCCATTCGTATAATGAAAGACTATGGGAAAGACTTTGGCTCCATGGCAATTGAACTGTATGTGTGCTCTGAGCGCCATTCAGTAATAATGTGCGCTCAGATCTGAGCTATCTGGGGATATGTTGAATGTACCTGTTTTGTGCAATGGCTGCACAGTTATATGTTTTTATGTGTTTTATTGTCTTTTGCTGCCATGTGTTTAATGGAGTTTTGCCTCTGTACTTGGAGATAATTGGATTACTTCCCAATTATCTCCAGGATAGAAGACTCTGTGGAACTGGTTTTGGGCAGAAAAGCCATGCTTCCTTTGGTCACAAAAGACTACGATCTATCTTTTGAACCACTGGACCAATTTGGATGATTTTGACATATGTTTGTATTTGGAGTATGTATTCTGAAAACGTGAATGTGATGCATACTTTTCAAGTTATGAATAATGTGAAAAAATTGTATTTCTCTGATTGTTATAATTACATTACCCATTGTGTAAGGTAATTGTATCACAGGCAGAGGGGAGGATTTTGTGTGGGAGTGTCTGAGTGTATTGTATGTGTTTATTGGTTGTGTTCCAAAACCCTGTGGGTGGTACTAATGTGTAAGAATGTGTACATAAGCACAATAAGCCCACAGCTCTGACTGTTCCTGCCTGACCCTCAAAACGGAGCCTTGTCTCAGTTCTTGGGGGGATGTATTGTATGCTGTTCCAGTTTGACTGCTAGGGGTGTAAACCTATTCGTATGGTTTTTCCTATTCGGCTGTTTACAGCATTCATATGCTTCTCCGGTTTGGTGGATTGGTGTCTACAGTAACTGTGCCTGTGTCTCTGGAAGGGAAGATTTACTAAACGGCGGTTTAACCCTTTTATGCTGAGGGTGCCGTTACATCTCTCATTCGGGAGCTTGCTCGCACCGAACGTCTTTCAATTCCCATTTGTTTTACCGAACTTCGATGGAAGTGGAAGTTCTAGCGGTGTTCGCACCTTCAGGTGTCTGATTTGAGTTCCATGCACTCGACGGCCAAACACTGCTCTGTGTGTTCGCAGCTAAAGATGGTCGCCACCACGTGTTTGTAAGTCGAACGGCTACCACCGAGCCGACCACTTAGAACGCTTGCGGTTTAGGATTGTTAATGGGGTGACAGACGTTAATGAGTGGCATACTCCGCATATGGGTGATCTTGTTGTTCAGGAGTTTGTTCGGTAGGTGAACAAAATAATAATAAAATTGAAGGGAAATGCAATGTCCCGAACGCATACGATAGTGAAGCAAAGTACTTGTAGTTCAGGGACAGGGTGACCTGTCACAGTTACCTCCCCTAATTCCTTCCTTTAGCCACTCTGGAACCATTAAAGCATACGGACATCAATTACCCCAGTAACCAGGTGAAACATAGGAGTCAACTCATTTTATTTTGGCCACACATTGCTTTTATGCACAGACTACTACATGGAGTTTCCCATATAATAATGCAGGGCTTTTCCTCCCAGGATTCTCTACAGAAAAATATACAATATTCTAAAAAAAACCAAAAATACATTTTAATGACTTCGGAACCCCATGAAAGCTTGGATCTGAGCACACACTTTGCTGAAATATCACTCAGATCCCTTAATTGGTTTCTTTCCTTTAGAGCTGCTACATGAGCACAGTGGGTGGGAAGGCAAAAAAAGAACAAGTGCCGATACGCAATGTAGAGGCATGAGAGCCTTCTCCCACGGTCTCGCTCATCTGGGGGAGGTGTCATGGCAAGGGTACATAATTTATTGTTGCACTATAGAATATTGTCATTAAATGTAATTTCTGTAGTGCGTATATGAATTGGCTGCATGGTAGAGGTGGTATTGTCAATTTAAAAAGGGGTTAGTTTGATTGTATGGGAGGTCAGAGCTTACAACCTAAATTCCTCTTTGAAACTTGGACCCCAACAGAGCTACTCTGTAAGGTGTGAGAAGTCACACATAAGTGGCCTGGAAGTCTGATTTTCAGTATAAACTAACTCACTCATTTTCCATATGTCTTAATAAGGAGTCCTTTGATCTAAAGGATCCTTAGTTTTCATGAAAAAGCAGTGTGTTCCTATATCATATCCAAAAGATACCCCAATACTTACCCCCAAATTAATAATTAAGCCTCATTTATTTTACATTTAAAATAGGACAAGCACAATCCTCCAATCAAGCCTAAACATGATTTGTGACTGGGCACCTCCGTTGATGGATGCTCCTAGTACTTCCTGAGGGCTCCAAGCACTCCGCTCGACACCATAAGCATTGCAGACCCCACGAACTGCCGCAGCTTGGTTGGGTTCTCGCCGTCCTCTACCCACCCTGGACCTACGACAAGGATCCAGGTTCCAGTGGGTGACCCTCTCTTCCTCCAGAGAGTTAAGCAGGAATAGGTCTTAAAAGAACTTATTGATTATAGCCCAGGGGAGTATACAGAGTATAGCAATCCCCCAGTGTAGATGCAGCCTTTTCCCCCATACATGAGACAAGCCTCTATGTTGAGGTTAAAACTAGAACTCAGCAGATCTGAAGGTTTATTGTCTCTTTTATACAGATTTTCCCACAAGGTTACCACCCACATGGACCTTGTGGAACACAGGATACAAAGGTACAAAGCCAATCAGGACAGACTTATATAGTTTGACACTCCCAGATAATGTACACAAATCCTCCCCTCTGCCTGTGATATAATTAACAAACACAATGGACTAACGCAATTACCCAGAGGCAGAAAACACACATTTTTTAGAAAACACCCCAAAACACCACATATCCCCACAATATACATCCCTGGATAGCCCTGATCTGGAACAACATATCCAAAAATCACCCAGATGAGAGCAGATGTTCAAAAGTTTTCTGGAAGTCTCTTTTGACATTTGTAGGCTATTATACATTTGGTTGCCACATTCCTCTTTCCACCTTAGAATTATATTACTTTCTTTTAGTATAATTGTATTATTTTACTATTTGCAAGTTTATTTTATTCAGACCTGACTACTACTATCCTTTTGTCCATATTGGAGTACCAAGAATCCTAAGGTGGGGATTATACCACCCATACGCCATCCACCGAGCAGTATGTCTGCTCTATATACCGTGAGTATATTTTATTCTGTTTCAACATTTTATCAACTATACAGTGAGCACTATATATTTTATCCTTTTATCTCGAGCTGGACTACTCCACCAAAGTACTCTGCTAAAGAACAAAAGAGGAGCACCGTATATCCTTGAGTGGGGAATATTCCACTCTGTGTCATTTATACCAGAGCTGGATTTAAGCTCTGAATATTGTGAGTAGTTCTACTATTATATATACAATATTATTTACCGTTCATACTATACCATTGGAGTTTCCGTTGTCTTCTGTTTTCTTCACATATCCACTTTAAAGCTGCGGTTATACATCTGGGACTTAACATACCATTTTATGTACCACTAGGACTACCTCCTGCATATGTGGATTATTTATATTCTGACTTTTTAGGTATCGCTGCTCGTACTCTCTGATACATTTTTTTATATATTCATTCTACTTGTCTTAGGTGCACCCTTATTTGTTCTTTTCTCTCCATTGTATTCCAAGGAGCTTAGAGGGTATTCCCCTTTTCCATAGGTGTGCTGCCTTGCTGTCATATTCTCTGTTTTCCTATCAGCGCTGAACCTCCTTCCTGATCTCGATTACATATCTTCTCCTCTATCCTGGAGATAATTGGCTTAAGTGTATGTGGAAACTTAATTATCTCCAGGTACAGGAAATATCTCTAAGTCAAAAACTGTTACAAAAAAAACATAAAAATACATAACTGGGGGTGCGTGGCCGACAGCCAGCGGGAATGGACGCATAGTGCTGTGCTCCTACCCGACCGGAGCTAAGCGACGAATTTCAGCGACTTACACTGCAGAACACGAACGGCAACGTACTCCCTTCGAACCCTGACAGGTTACCCTACCAGATGGCAGCAAAAAATAAGGCAAAAATGGACAAAGCAGCATTTTTTGCCCAAAAGACACCCAAACAAAAAAAGCCGCCAGAGAGGGAACAAGATGGCGCCGAAGACGGTGCAGAGGCTCACATGTCAGACACAGACAACGATGTGCAAATGGGAAACGAGGGTCCTATAACAGAGACAAGAATGAGCGTTTCCTGAGGACTCCAAGCACTCTGGCAGACACCACAATCACCGAACCGGAGAAGCATATACCTTCTCTCAAGCATATGAATGCTATAAACAGCTGAATAGGCAAAAATCATACGGATGGGTTTAGACTCCTAGCAGTCAAACTGGAACAGCATACAATAAATCCTTCCCCAATAATGAGACGACACTTCACTTTGAGGGTTAAGCAGGAACTGAAGATTTATTCACACCACCTCCTTTTAAGACATTCTCCCATGCAAGGGAGGGATTTACAATAATTATTACAACCGCCAATCCCATACCTGTTACCTCCCACACATCTCCTCCCCTTAGATTAACACTTAACATAATTATACAGTACACACTTTTCCCCAATTCTTGGATGTACCCCAAATATGGTACACCCTGATAGCCCTGATCTGGGTGAGGAACATATCCAAAAATCACCCAGAACAGACCAGGGGTTCAGGAGTTATGGGCAGGTAAAGATTAGACCGACCACATGAGTAAAGTATCCGAAAATAGTTCCATGTATTTTGGCCCTGCGGTCGGTCACAGAAAAGGGAATGAAACACACAAATTAACTGGGTTATGGAGCTTGGGGAGGATTCATATGAATTCCCTTGTTCGTGGGATCCTCTCTACCGAACGGCGGGCCGTTCGGTAGTTTCTGCACGAATTGCTGGAAGTCTGGAGGTCTCAGCGGTGTTTGCCTAGTCGAGTATCCGATTTTAGTTCCAGACACTTGACAGCAAAACGCCGCTGTTCGGGAGCTTTAAGATGGCTGCCGCCACGTGTTCATTTCCCGAATGGCGGCCACTCCCTCCCAATCTCTCCTTATTCCCCCCCCACATCTCAACTTATTCCCCCCATCTCTCCTTATTCCCCCTCCCAATCTCTCCTTATTCCCCCCCTGTTAAGACACCCCTGGTGTCTTTCAGAGAAACTGCCGTTTAGTTAACCTTCCCCTTTCGCAATATCAGTAACTCCGTTCGCATAGATTGTAGTATACGAACCACCATCAGGGGAAGCGGTGATCTCCCAACTGGGATCCGTGAAAGGCTCCAAACTCCCGAACGGAAATCCACGAACTGCTGCTAGCCGCCGAACAACGATATCCACCAAGCGGCTTTCGGTTCAAATAATCAGTCTCTAAGCGCAAATAAGAAATCCCCCCCAATAACGAGACAGAAGCTCCACATTGAGGGTCAAACAGGATCTGGCTTTACTGTGGGCTACCTGCCCGTATTTATGCAGGTCTCCCACTTGGTGGACACTCCCCTAGTGTACCAAATGGGAGACTGTAATAGAAACATAGAATGTGACGGCAGATAAGAACCATTCGGCCCATCTAGTCTGCCCAATTTTCTAAATACTTTCATTAGTCCCTAGCCTTATCTTATAGTTAGGATAGCCTTATGCCTATCCCACGCATGCTTAAACTCCTTTACTGTGTTAACCTCTACCACTTCAGCTGGAAGGCTATTCCAGCTGAAGTGGTAATGACAGACATGGGGACATTTCAGACATACAGATGTAACCTTTTCCCACAATGCAATATGGTTTCCTCCCCTCTGCCCTGGAGATAATTGAGAAGTAATTCAATTATCTCCAGGACAAAGACAAATGGCCATCTTAAATACAATACTAGAAAATACATAAAAATACATAACTTTAAAGTAACCGAACAGTTCCCATTCGTATCACATATCCCCAGGTAGCCTGGATCTGAGTGCATAGTATTGGCGAATAGCGCTCAGATCCCACACACATAGTTCAATCGCCATGGAGTCAAAGTCCTTACAGTCTTTCGGTATGCGATTGACTCCATGGGTTAAGTCCTTTCGTGTGTTGTAAAACTCCCGAACGGCCGGTGTTCGTACACTTTCGTCGAGGCAGCCAGGAGACCCGTTGTTTCAGCGGTGTTCGGCAGAAAAAGTGTCCGTTTTTAGTTCCATGAAATCAGTGCCAAACACCGCTGGGCTTTCGTGTGTTTTAAAATGGCCCCTGCCTCGTGGTCGACATACGAACGACGGCCACCCTGAATTCGGTTTAATTGAGAAATGTCTGTGGTTAACCACAACGTTCTAATTGGGATCAAGAGGTTAACCAGCAGCACACTTCTATCCTGGGTGGCCATCCGTTC
The DNA here is from genome assembly GCA_933207985.1 of Pelobates cultripes. NCBI lineage: Eukaryota > Metazoa > Chordata > Amphibia > Anura > Pelobatidae > Pelobates > Pelobates cultripes. The sequence goes on from OW240917.1 coordinate 1,510,769, forward strand.
GGTCGATTTGTTCGGTGAAAACAGTCATTCGTATGGCTGGGCTATAGAAACAGCCATTTACACGAAAGGGGGCAGAAATAGACGAATCCACCACAATAGACATACAGATGGTTCTGTCACACGGCTCCCTCCTTGTGGGACACTCCAGCAGACCCGGCTTGACCCTTTGGCGGGTCAACTTGAGGATGACCGGACTAGGAGGTGGTGGAGATGTCAGTTTGCTGGGATAACCCATCTGCATTCCCGTTCTGCTTACCGGGTCGGTAGCTGATAGTGAAATTGTAGGGCTGTAGTGCCAAGCTCCACCTCAGCAGTCTACCATTGTCCCCTGAGACCCAGTTAAGCCAGACGAGTGGGTTATGATCAGTCACAAGGGAAAACTCTTGCCCATACAAGTAGGGACTTAACTTTTTCAATGCCCAGACCAAGGTCAAGCACTCCTTCTCCACTGCCGCATAACTCACTTCTCTGGGTAACAACATTCGGCTGAGATATGCGACAGGGTGCTCTCCTCCATCTTCCCCAACTTGGCTCAGCACAGCCCCCAGTCCATATATGGAAGCATCTGTGTGCACGAGAAAGCGTTTGTTAGGGACTGGGGCAGCCAAGACAAGGGCATTCACAAGAGCCTGTTCAGTGCCTGGAACGCAGCTTCACAAGCCGGAGACCACAGGACCTGCTTAGGCAAGTTCTTCTTTGTCAGGTCTGTCAGGGGCTTAGCAATAGTGCTGTAGTCAGGGACAAAACATCGTTAGTACCCTGCCTTCCCCAAGAAGGCCAATACATGGGTCTTGGTGGTAGGTGTGGGCCAGTTAGCCACTGCCTCTACCTTGGCTGGCTCTGGTCTCTGGCTCCCACATCCCACTCTGTGACCCAGGTACTGTACTTCAGCCATACCTAGTTGGCACTTCTCTGGCTTCAATGTCAGGCCAGCGGCCCAAATCTTATCCAGTACCACCCCTACATGAACCAGGTGTTCCTCGGCCAGGGGAATCTGCCAGTAGCCCTTATACAGGTCTATGGTGGTCAGATAGCGCTCCATGGCAATACGATCCAGTAATTCGTCTACCCGGGGCATCGGGTAGGCGTCAGTGGTGGTCCTCTCGTTGAGTCGCCTGTAGTTCACACAGAACTGGGTGGTCCCGTCTGTTAAGACACCTCCCGTGTCTTTAAGCCAAACCGCCGTTTAGTAAACCTTCCCCAGCTGCAGTACAGTCTCTGTTCGCTTACTCTGTAACCCACGAACCAAATGCAGGGGAAGCGGCAATCTCCCGATCGAAATCCACGAACGGCTCCAAACTCCCGAACGGCAATATACGAACTGCTAGGAACCGTCGAACAATAATATCCCCAAAGCGGCTTTCGTTCCATCCAGCAGTCTCTAAACGTGAAGAAGAAATCCCCCCAATAACGAGACAGAAGCTCCGCATTGAGGGTCAAATAAGATCTGGGTTTACTGTGGGCTACCTGCCCGTATTTATGCAGGTCTCCCACCTGGTGGACACTCCCCTAGGGGACCAAATGGAAGACTTAAAGTACAGACAGATAGCAGGACATTTCTGACACACAGTCACATATTTTACCCACAGTACATTCTGATTCCCTCCCCTCTGTCCTGGAGTTAATTACCAAGTAACTCAATTAACTCCAGGACAAGGACAGTCGCCATCTTAAACATGAAATAATAAAAGACACAAAAATGCATAACTACATGAAAACTGAACATTTCCCATTCGTATTACATGTCCCCAGATAGCCTGGATCTGAGTGCATATTATTGGCGAATAGCGCTCAGATCCCACACACATAGTTCAATCGCCATGGAGTCAAAGTTCTTACAGTCCTTCGGTACACGAATGACTCCATGGGTGGGCTATCTGGGTTAAGTCTTTTGTGTGTTCTCAATCTCCCGAACGGCCGATGTTCGCATGCTTTCGTGGAGGCAGCCAGGCGTTCCCTTGTTTCAGCGGTGTTCGACAGAAAAAGTGTCCGTTTTCCGTTCCATAGAAATAGAGCCAAACACCGCTGAGCGTTCGCATGATTTAAAATGGCCGCTGCCTCGTGGTCGACATACGAACGACGACCACCCTGAGTTCGGTTTAATTGAGAAGTGTCTGCGGTTAACCACAACGTTATAATCAGCGTGATCATCTTCGGTTAACCTGGTCAGCAACACTGCAGCGGTGGACCGTGCACTTGGGTGTACCGTGGCAAAAAGGCGTTCATTTTGTTGTGGGGAAAAATAGAGTCATTCTGGCATGAACCGGAGGCTGCACTATAAACAGAAACGCGGGGAACATACGAGACGAGACAGAACTGAGATTTATTCGACACACACAATACAACAATCCCATTGCAGGGCGAGGCCCATCTGGGTGAGGGCTGGGCGGAGGCCCTTGATGACCCCAAGCTTGGGTCCCCATCTCCTTGGGTCGCATTCTCTTCTCGGATCTCCTTCCGCATTCAGGGATCGACTGCAGGGCGGCTGTTATAGAGGCGGGTCGTAAGTCCAGGGTCTCAGTCGGGGTCTCGACCTTATGTATAACAGTCTGGGTGGACGAGACACGTCTGGCTTTACTGCTGGGCAGACACGTCTGCTTCGCTTGTCCCCTTTCTGTGGCTTGTATCCCTGTTCTGTGGACAAGCTACCTGAGGTCAGTCTGCCCTGTAATTGAGTCAATTATCTTCAGGGGAAGGTAGGGATAATTATCGAAAAGGATACTGTAAAACACAAACTGAATAATTAGGTCCTAACGCATCTTTCTGACATGTTGCCGAAATCATTCGATGGCTGGGCTATTTGCCGAATGTACAGAATATTAAGTCAGCAGAGAAACCTCTGTAAAAAATGCTTGCAATCAGATCTAAGCGGTCTGGTTCCCGCTGCTGTTTATTGTATTTATGTCCCCCCCAGTACTGGACGAACCCACCAGTTACTGGAGGCACATTTCCCAGGTACAATGCCACACACCCCATTTGCTCTAACTACAAGTGGCTCCAACATCCAGGGGGTCCTCTGGTTCGGCAGAGTGTCCCTGGGAGAAACCCTGCTGGGGGGGCAATCTGTGTATCTGTGATGAGGCAGGTCTCCCAGTCTGCAAGTGTCTAAAGGTCGCTTGTTCTCGCTTGACAGGGTGCTGTAAAGTGCTGATGAGCCTTTACCTGTGGGTGATGCCTCTAAGCTGCTTCTGCAGTTACACAGCTGCGCAGCACCACTGGGTTGTAGTGGTCCAGAATCAGTAGGGAACCATACCCTACTACAGAATCTTAACCAGCTGCTTCGCTTGTATTTCAGTTCAACCTGTCCCCTACCTGTACAAGGGTAGTGAGGTCAGTCTGGTGGTCCCTCTCTAACAAATCGGGAAGGGGTAAATTCTCAGGATCATCTGCAGCCGGGGCACATACTGCCGCAATATTCTTAGGTCTCTCCTCGTACTCTTTCAGCATGTTCGAAAGGATCTCTGAACCCTTTCATCTGTACAGCTGGCTATCAAGTAAGTAGTATCGCAGATCTGCGCTACTACTCTGTACGGGCCCTGCCAAGATGCTTGCACAGGTTTGAGCACCAATACTTTTTGCCCAACCTGGAAGACCCGCTGCCGGGCACCCCGATTGTACCACCTCTTCTGTCTCCCCTGGGCCACCTGGAGATTCTCCCTTACCATCAGGGACAGTTTCTCCATGCGGTGGAGTTCCAGAACATATGGCACTATACATATGGTCAAATGAGATCCAGGGGTCCTCGGACCCTGAGTAACAAAGGGAGAGAACCCAGTAGATTCCTGGGGCACCTCTCTGTACGCAAATAGCAGATGAGGCAGGAATCGCTCCCAGTCTCTGCAAGTGTCAGTAAAGGTCCTCAGCATCTGCTTGAATTAAAGCGCTCGCAGAGACCGTTAGTCTGTGGGTGATAGGGTGAACTAAGCAGCGGTTTAATGCTGCACACCTTACACAGCTGCTGGGTGAGCACAGCGGTAAACTGGGTTCCCTGGTCGGAGAGAATCTCCTTAGGGAACCATACCCTACTACAAATCTTAACCAGGGCATCAGCTACTGTGTCTGCCTCTATATTAGACAGCGCTACTGCCTCTGGATAACGCGTGACATAGTCCACCACGGTGAGAATATACTTCTTACCTGATGGACTAGCCCTGGCCAGTGGACCCACAATGTCAACGGTTATGCAGGAAAAGGGTTCCCCAATGATAGGCATAGATATAAGCCTAGCTTTTGGGTAAATAGACATGTGCAATTTGTTTCGTTCCGAATGTAAATTCGGACGAATTTTGGCAATTCAGACATTGATGCTTCTGAATGTCCGAATTGCCGAACCAAAGTGCCGAACTGCCTAATTGCCAAATTTCGGAAGTACCGATCCGCCTAAGTGGCGAATTTCAGAAGTGCTTCGGATTTCTAAAAAGTGGCAAAACAAGAGAGGGAGGGAAAATTACAGGAATAATGACAGTAATCGAACCCCAACCCTAGATGTGTAAGTGGGGTAGGGTTAGGGTTGGGGGAAGGGTTAGGGGTGGAGTTAGGGTTGGAAATAGGGTTAAGGGGGAGGCTGGGTTAGGGAATTGTCGAAGTTCTGTATTGGCGAAGTCCCGAATTTCAGAAGTGCAAACCTAACCGAAGTGCTGAATTTCGGATGTGCGAACCGAACCGCATAATTTCTGAATTTCGGAAGTGCCGAACCTAATTTTTTGCCAATGAACATACCTATTGCAAACAGCAGAAAAAAACCAAAAAAAAACCAATTGTAGCGGAACTGCAATACTAAGATCTAAAACCTCCTCTGGAATTCTCTGAGGCAGAAAAGGAAGCACTGTTTAGGAGATATATGCCATTCCCCCAGTAACTGGACGACACACAGTTCTGGAGTTAACTGAGGTTTATTTAGTCACACGTGTTTTTTTAGCCACAGACCCCTATATGGGGTCTCTAACACAATACAACAGGGGCTTCAATCCCAAGATCCTGGGGTCCCTGGTCTGGCAGTGTCCCTGGGACAATGCCCTGCTGGGGAAATGTGTGTAGGTCTGTGAACTTGTTTGAGTCTCAGTGTATCTGTATGTCTTTGTATCTGTGTGTGTGTATCGGTTCATGTGTCTGTGTGTGTGGCTGACAGCCTTGCACCCCAAATGGGTGCCTCCGCTAATCGCTGCTTCCTAGTGCTTACCGAGTACCGCAAGCACCACACCAGACACCATCAGCACTGTAGTCCCCACTTCCAGAGTTAGTTTGGTTGGGGTCTCGTTGTCCACCGCCAACCCTGGAGGTAATTGAGTCAGGCACTGTACTAAACTCAATTATCTTCAGGCACATAAAACATATATTTTTGCAAAACCCCCAAAATACCTTTAAACACACAAAACCCCCACAAAAGTTACACCCCCTAATTGCCTCGATCTGGGTGACCAACATCCAAAAATCACCCAGATCGGTTCAAGGGTTCAGGAATTTCCTGTAAGTCATAATTTGACCAACCGCACGCATGGTCTCATGCCCAAAACAGTTCCAGAGAATCAGGGCTTGCAGTCGGTCTAGTTTAAAATCCAAACTGTAGCGGGACCTGGGTAACCCAGTTTGTTACTCCCTTTCAGTACTAATAGGTAAGACCCATTTCCCCCAGTAACTGGACGGCACACAGTTCCAGGGTACAATCTTTATTTGGACACACAGCTTTTTATGCACAAACCCCGCAGGGGGTCTCCATCCAACACAACACAATCTCAAGCAGGAGCGGGCTGGGTGACAGATAACCATCTCCTGCTATGGGAGATACTAACTGGACACAGGGACACACTTGAATACAAATACATACAGGGGGGTGAACATTGGGGCTTGGTGCCCTGGGAGGGAAGGGGGTACAGGATTAAAACTTGATGAATATCCCACTGGAATCCCTGCAAAAATGGGGTGATCAATTAAAAAATATCAGCGTGAAAGTCTGGGTTCGAGGCTTGTGCTTCCCCAAAATGTTCCATACACATTCCATGTATGCCTTTCTTACAGGGGGATAAGCTTTACCCTTTTATATGGTAATTCGGTAATTCAATACCTTTCAGGAAAGAAGTAACCACTTTCCCCTATCCCCATCCCTTCCTGTTCCTTCTTAGCTGTGCTACTGAGCAGATGTGAGCAGGCATGGGCTCATTTTTATCATGGTGAACTGTGAGTGGGATCTGGTGACTTTTTATAAGATTTAGTTGTTATTGTTAGATATATTGTTGTTGTTGGTATAGTTAGTTAGATTGTGTGTCATTATTTTATATTTTGTCTCTGAATAAATATTTGTTAAAGTAGATGGACCAGAGCTTATATGTGTATGCATGCATAATTTTTAGAGTTTGGTAGTGATTTATAGGCCCCCAGGACAAATTGAAGAGTTAGATAATCTACTAGTTGAGGAAATAGCTAAAATGACAATAAAGGGGTAAGTTTATGTAAATTGGAAAACAATATTAACTACTTTTGTCTCGTTTGTAACCCCATTTTTGTCTGTCTCTGAGTTTTTCCCTCTGTGGGAGGGGCCAATCCTCCTCTAAAAAAGGTTGTTCAGCATTGTTAGGTGTCTGAGGAGTCTCAGATACAGGGGTGTCAGGAAAAGACATTCCTAGTTCTAAAATACTTTTATTCCTAGATAGTGTCTTTCTATAGGGTGGATCCCTCCTAATGTAAGGAATCTGAGTCAGACCAACAGTAAGAACAAACTTTTTTTCGATTAATAGATTTTCTAGATCTATTTTTAGAGTGGAAAATATTACCCTCCTGGAAATCTCTAAATGGTCTCAAAGACTTGTCGTGTTATCTTTTCCTAACATGCTTTTTAAAATTTTCAAGGTTTTTTTGTAAATTTTCAAAAAATTCACTATTATCTTTGAAACTTTTTGCAAGCGTCAATTCCTTTTCTAAATTGTTATTTACTGATTATTATTAGTTTCAAGTTTGACTAAAAATTGCATAAGTCTGGCAGAACACTCAAGTAAAATATTGTTCCATTCAATTTGTTCATCAGTGATAGCCTTATCTGGGAGCGATATATCAGGTCTCAATCCCCGGGGTACAAATTGTGGTCCAAATACTGTTTAAGACTAGTTAATTCCCAATAATTTAATTTGTTGATGGTATAATTTTTGAATTGAGAAAAAGACTTCATTTATGTCATTACTAGGTAGTACATGTAGAAATAACTATAAAGAGAAGAAAAGAAGAGTGCCTATCAAAAGGAAAGAAAAAAACTATCACTAAGTACAAACTGTACAAATGAAGTACATATTTGAAAAAGTAAATAAAATAAAAATAACAAATAACTTTATTGAATATACATACTAAAAAATCAAAAAATAAAGAATGGAACACTAGTGAACTAATAAAATCAATCTGAACAATATAACCTTGGTAAAAATATATTCTGATGTCTCAGGTAACAACAATGCCACACTGCACACGTCTGTGCAGAGTGAAAAAAGAAAAGAAGAGAGAGGGGGGAGGGGGAGATTTGAGAAACGGGGTACCTAAAATAATATAATAACTAAAGTAGTGTAAAGCTAATCCAAATATATGGATATAGCTAAATAACTAACTAGAGCAAAATGAACTAAATGGTTGTACAAAGGATGCCCAATAACAGTAAATATAGTGTTGCTTAGAGTATGTCCGATGTCAGACGGCTACTATCTGTGTCCTGGTCCGAAGAGAACAGTAATAATCCTAGCCGTGCACGGCTAAACCAATGCTAATGAATATGATGCAGCATCTCATTCTGCATACAGCTACAAAACTAACGTTGCTAAGATAAGCAATGAAATGTGAGCATAGATGTTACCAACTGAATACACAGTTATCAGATGAGAGATTCTGACAGCTGTAAAGTGCTCAATGGTACATAGTAGCGTGCGCTAGATGATAGTGGAAATACGGAGAAATTCAGGCAGAGAATCTAATTATCACTAAAGTTCCTATTAGGATGTAAAAAATAACAGTAAATAAAGCAAAAAACATGATGTCATATAAAGAGAGAAAGAGGAATGAATATGCAAAGGACTGCAGAGGTATATAACGTCCTAAGACTAAAAAAACTCCCCCATGTGCCTTCATGGGCACCAGGACTAACACCCCCTAAAACTCTCTAGGATGAGACAACAGGAAGAGGATACAAAGTATAGAAAGATATGATAAATGAATGGCGATAGAATAGCACCAGAGTCCCCTGACGCGTTTCGCCAAAGCTCGTCAGAGGGGAGCTGGGTGCCGCCAACTCGAGCGTTTAAAAATAAGGGCTGGAAAGCTGATTGGCCAGAAACAAAATATCATGATTGGATGGTCGGGAGATGATATCACTCAATGGGAGGAGTGTATCCACGGCTGTGTTCGCGGAACGCAAATTAACCCTGGACTTTCCAGTCCTGGATTCAATAAAAAGAGAAGAAAAAGGATATTCTAGATACAGTTATAAATTCAATACAATGACATACAAAACGGCAAAGTAAGCCCAACATAAACTTAAGGAAAAAAACAAAAATCACACACAACTAACACATGCAGCAAAATATATGGGATAACAATATCCCATTACCAACATAATACAAAATGTGTGTGCTCTGCATGCATAAAATAGAAGCTAACAAATGTAATGTATGTTGTAATATAAACAAAAACAGGGGGCTCTTCAAAAATAAATAAATAAATAGATAGAAAGTGAGCACCATAACAAAATATTAGTTAATATAATAAATTGTTATTCCAAAAGGGTTCAATAGAAATTGTTATAAAGACAAAATTAATATCTAGAGGCAATAGAAGAAATCCAAAAGGTATAGTACATTTAATATGACAAAACACAATCATTTATGAGTAAACGGAGTGAAATTGAACTCCTCATTGAGACCATTAGGAAAGAGAGTCTTAAAATGATAAATCCATCTAGATTCCTTCATTAGCAACATTCTGTTGTAATTGCCTTTACGGGAATTTAATGTTAATTTTTCAATAGCTTGAAAAATTAAATTAGTAGGGTCTCCATTATGATGAGTCCTAACGTGGTTTGATAGAGGGGTAGAAATATTAACATTGGAAATAGAACATATATGTTGTAGAATTCTCCTCCGGAACTGTTGATATGTTTTACCAATGTATTGTACTTTACAACTGCAAGTGATGAGATAAATAACTTTTGTAGAATTGCAGTTAATAAATTGTTTTATTGGATATTCTTTCCCCGTGCATGTGCTTTGGGTCACTTCGTATGTCGACGTTCGTATGGGTTTAATGTGTTTACAAGCTTTGCAATGTCCACATTGGTACACGCCTGACACCGGGGTTAGCCAAGTGGAGTTACGGATTGGTTCTGTATGACTATGAACAAGATGATCACGTAAGTTTCTAGCCCTGCGTGCTGTAATGTTGGGAAATTTACTGATATTATCCCTCAGGTCTTTGTCATAGTTAAGGATCGGCCAATTTTGAGACATAATAGTAAGAGCTGGTTCCCAAAGCTGGTCAAAGGTGCCGATGCATCTAATAGTCTGGGGATCCGAAGTGGATCTAGTGGCATGTAAACTTTCACTCCTGTTTTTAGCGGCTGCTTGTTGATATGCTCGTTTTAATATTCTGTTAGGATATCCCTTCTGTTTAAACATTGTTCGCAATGTTTTGGCTTCAGACTGAAATGTCTCCTCGTTGGAACAATTGCGTCTTGCCCTAAGGTATTGTCCATAGGGAATACCAGATTTTAGTTTGGTCGGATGGTGACTGTCCCAACTAAGTAAGCTGTTAGTTGCGGTTGGTTTTCGGTAAAGTTCAGTTATAATCGTGCCATCTGGTGAAATCTTAATGTTGAGGTCAAGAAAAATAAGATGTTCCGTATCAATGACATATGTCAATTGAAGGCCAATTGCGTTGTTATTCAATCGGTTAACCAGTTCCTCAAACTGTTTGACAGATCCCAACCAGAATATCAACACATCATCGATGTATCTGTGCCAACTAAGGACACAATTATGATACTTATCATTGATGATGGGACTAAGAATGGTCTCCTCCCACCAACCCAGATAAATATTGGCATAGCTTGGGGCATAAGCCATGCCCATTGTAGTACCCCTCCATTGGAGATAATAAATGCCATTAAACACAAAAAAGTTATGTGTCAATACAAACTCTAAGAGCTGGATAATAAAATTACTCTGGGTGATGGAAAAGTTTTGAGATTTAAGAAGGAAATATCTGACTGCCATCAGGCCAGTCTCATGTGGGATGTTATTGTAGAGTGCCACTACGTCCATGCTGCCCAAAAGGCAGTAGGGTGGTACAATTACATTTTCTAATAGAATAAGGGTCTGCTTAGTATCTTGAAGATACGACGGAAGGCCAACTACAATTGGGTGTAGCAGTTTCTCAAGAAATTTACTGCTACGCTCAGTGATGGAACCGTTACCCGATACTATTGGCCGACCAGGTGGTTTAGAAATATTTTTATGTACTTTTGGGAGGCAGTATAGAGTAGCGATAGTTGGAGTGATATTAGGTAAAATGAATTTGTATTCATCTTGTGTTATTATTCCACTGGTTAATGCCGGTGTTAAAATTGATTTTAGCTCATTAAAAAATTGTGGCGTGGGGTCAGTGGAAAGTTTCTGATAAGCTTGTACATCCTCAAGATGTTCCATACACATATCCAGATATTGATCTCTATCCATCAAAACCACATTCCCACCTTTATCAGAAGGTTTAATTACAAGATCAACAGCTGTAGACAATTCTTTCAAAGCTCGTCTCTGAGGTATAGTCAGATTATCATGTCTAATTCTGGGAATGGGAAAAGCTTCAATAGCTGTGGTAGTCATTTGAATGAATAAATCAACACTCGACACTTCGCTTACGTTTGGGGTAAACCAACTCTCTGGTTGTAAGTTGGTAAGTGGGGCTGTAGAATCCTGTTCATCCAGCAGTGATAATAATGTCTGCTGGAGACAGAAATCATCATACGGGATGCCAGCCTCTTTGGCTAGTTTATGATTCTTCCTTTGATGAACTTCATTGAGAGCCAACTTGCGCCCAAATAAGTTAGTGTCCTTTATCCATTCAAATTTATTAGCGTTTGGAGTGGGTATGAATGACAGACCCTTGTTAAGAAGTGCGATATGATGTTTAGTCAAGATGAATTTTGACAGATTTATAATTTGATTAGAATCATTACTATCTAATACTGGTTTCTTCTTTTGTCTCGTTTGTAACCCCATTTTTGTCTGTCTCTGAGTTTTTCCCTCTGTGGGAGGGGCCAATCCTCCTCTAAAAAAGGTTGTTCAGCATTGTTAGGTGTCTGAGGAGTCTCAGATACAGGGGTGTCAGGAAAAGACATTCCTAGTTCTAAGAATACTTTTATTCCTAGATAATTGTGTCTTTCTATAGGGTGGATCCCTCCTGGATGTGTTGGAATCTGAGTCAGACCAATCAGTATTGCCAGAAGTCAAACTATTTTTTCGATTAATATATTTTCTAGATCTATTTTTAGAGTGGAAAATATTACCCTCCTGGAAATCTCTATGGTCTCTTAAATACTTGTCGTGTTTCTTTTCCCTAACATGCTTTTTAAAGTTTTCAAGGTTTTTTTGTAATTTATTTTCCAATAGGGAGAATTCACTATTATCTTTGAAACTTTTTGCAAGCGTCAATTCCTTTTCTAGATTGTTATTTACTGATTCCAGATTATTAGTTTCAAGTTTGACTAAAAATTGCATGAGTCTGGCAGAACACTCAAGTAAAATATTGTTCCATTCTTTAATTTGTTCATCAGTGATAGCCTTATCTGGGAGCGATATATCAGGTCTCAATCCCCGGGGTACTAAATTGTGGTCCAAATACTGTTTAAGACTAGTTAATTCCCAATAACCTTTAATTTGTTGATGGTATAATTTTTGAATTGAGAAAAAGACTTCATTTATGTCATTACTAGGTAGTACATGTAGTGGATTTACAGAAAAAACATTATTGATATCATTACTCTATACTGCCTCCCAAAAGTACATAAAAATATTTCTAAACCACCTGGTCGGCCAATAGTATCGGGTAACGGTTCCATCACTGAGCGTAGCAGTAAATTTCTTGAGAAACTGCTACACCCAATTGTAGTTGGCCTTCCGTCGTATCTTCAAGATACTAAGCAGACCCTTATTCTATTAGAAAATGTAATTGTACCACCCTACTGCCTTTTGGGCAGCATGGACGTAGTGGCACTCTACAATAACATCCCACATGAGACTGGTCTGATGGCAGTCAGATATTTCCTTCTTAAATCTCAAAACTTTTCCATCACCCAGAGTAATTTTATTATCCAGCTCTTAGAGTTTGTATTGACACATAACTTTTTTGTGCTTAATGGCATTTATTATCTCCAATTGAGGGGTACTGCAATGGGCATGGCTTGTGCCCCAAGCTATGCCAATATTTATCTGGGTTGGTGGGAGGAGACCATTCTTAGTCCCATCATCAATGATAAGTATCATAATTGTGTCCTTAGTTGGCACAGATACATCGATGATGTGTTGATATTCTGGTTGGGATCTGTCAAACAGTTTGAGGAACTGGTTAACCGATTGAATAACAACGCAATTGGCCTTCAATTGACATATGTCATTGATACGGAACATCTTATTTTTCTTGACCTCAACATTAAGATTTCACCAGATGGCACGATTATAACTGAACTTTACCGAAAACCAACCGCAACTAACAGCTTACTTAGTTGGGACAGTCACCATCCGACCAAACTAAAATCTGGTATTCCCTATGGACAATACCTTAGGGCAAGACGCAATTGTTCCAACGAGGAGACATTTCAGTCTGAAGCCAAAACATTGCGAACAATGTTTAAACAGAAGGGATATCCTAACAGAATATTAAAACGAGCATATCAACAAGCAGCCGCTAAAAACAGGAGTGAAAGTTTACATGCCACTAGATCCACTTCGGATCCCCAGACTATTAGATGCATCGGCACCTTTGACCAGCTTTGGGAACCAGCTCTTACTATTATGTCTCAAAATTGGCCGATCCTTAACTATGACAAAGACCTGAGGGATAATATCAGTAAATTTCCCAACATTACAGCACGCAGGGCTAGAAACTTACGTGATCATCTTGTTCATAGTCATACAGAACCAATCCGTAACTCCACTTGGCTAACCCCGGTGTCAGGCGTGTACCAATGTGGACATTGCAAAGCTTGTAAACACATTAAACCCATACGAACGTCGACATACGAAGTGACCCAAAGCACATGCACGGGGAAAGAATATCCAATAAAACAATTTATTAACTGCAATTCTACAAAAGTTATTTATCTCATCACTTGCAGTTGTAAAGTACAATACATTGGTAAAACATATCAACAGTTCCGGAGGAGAATTCTACAACATATATGTTCTATTTCCAATGTTAATATTTCTACCCCTCTATCAAACCACGTTAGGACTCATCATAATGGAGACCCTACTAATTTAATTTTTCAAGCTATTGAAAAATTAACATTAAATTCCCGTAAAGGCAATTACAACAGAATGTTGCTAATGAAGGAATCTAGATGGATTTATCATTTTAAGACTCTCTTTCCTAATGGTCTCAATGAGGAGTTCAATTTCACTCCGTTTACTCATAAATGATTGTGTTTTGTCATATTAAATGTACTATACCTTTTGGATTTCTTCTATTGCCTCTAGATATTAATTTTGTCTTTATAACAATTTCTATTGAACCCTTTTGGAATAACAATTTATTATATTAACTAATATTTTGTTATGGTGCTCACTTTCTATCTATTTATTTATTTATTTTTGAAGAGCCCCCTGTTTTTGTTTATATTACAACATACATTACATTTGTTAGCTTCTATTTTATGCATGCAGAGCACACACATTTTGTATTATGTTGGTAATGGGATATTGTTATCCCATATATTTTGCTGCATGTGTTAGTTGTGTGTGATTTTTGTTTTTTTCCTTAAGTTTATGTTGGGCTTACTTTGCCATTTTGTATGTCATTGTAGTGAATTTATAACTGTATCTAGAATATCCTTTTTCTTCTCTTTTTATTGAATCCAGGACTGGAAAGTCCAGGGTTAATTTGCGTTCGGCGAACACAGCCGTGGATACACTCCTCCCATTGAGTGATATCATCTCCCGACCATCCAATCATGATATTTTGTTTCTGGCCAATCAGCTTTCCAGCCCTTATTTTTAAACGCTCGAGTTGGCGGCACCCAGCTCCCCTCTGACGAGCTTTGGCGAAACGCGTCAGGGGACTCTGGTGCTATTCTATCGCCATTCATTTATCATATCTTTCTATACTTTGTATCCTCTTCCTGTTGTCTCATCCTAGAGAGTTTTAGGGGGTGTTAGTCCTGGTGCCCATGAAGGCACATGGGGGAGTTTTTTTAGTCTTAGGACGTTATATACCTCTGCAGTCCTTTGCATATTCATTCCTCTTTCTCTCTTTATATGACATCATGTTTTTTGCTTTATTTACTGTTATTTTTTACATCCTAATAGGAACTTTAGTGATAATTAGATTCTCTGCCTGAATTTCTCCGTATTTCCACTATCATCTAGCGCACGCTACTATGTACCATTGAGCACTTTACAGCTGTCAGAATCTCTCATCTGATAACTGTGTATTCAGTTGGTAACATCTATGCTCACATTTCATTGCTTATCTTAGCAACGTTAGTTTTGTAGCTGTATGCAGAATGAGATGCTGCATCATATTCATTAGCATTGGTTTAGCCGTGCACGGCTAGGATTATTACTGTTCTCTTCGGACCAGGACACAGATAGTAGCCGTCTGACATCGGACATACTCTAAGCAACACTATATTTACTGTTATTGGGCATCCTTTGTACAACCATTTAGTTCCTTTTGCTCTAGTTAGTTATTTAGCTATATCCATATATTTGGATTAGCTTTACACTACTTTAGTTATTATATTATTTTAGGTACCCCGTTTCTCAAATCTCCCCCTCCCCCCTCTCTCTTCTTTTCTTTTTTCACTCTGCACAGACGTGTGCAGTGTGGCATTGTTGTTACCTGAGACATCAGAATATTTTTTGAGCCAGGTCGGGGAAGATGGAGGAGAGCACCCTGTCGCATATCTCAGCAGAAAGTTACTACCTCGGGAAGTGAGTTATACAGCAGTGGAGAAAGAGTGTTTAGCCCTGGTCTGGACATTGAAGAAGTTAATCCCCTATTTATAGGGACAGGAATTTTCCCTTATAACGGACCATAATTCTCTTGTCTGGCTTAACCGGGTCTCAGGAGACAATGGTAGACTGCTGCGGTGGAGTTTAACCCTACAACCGTATAACTTCACCATCCGCTACCGACCCGGTAAGCAGAACGGGAATGCTGATGGATTATCCCGGCAAACTGACATCCCTACCACCTCCTAGTCTGGTCATCCCCAAGTTGACCCGCCAAAGGGTCAGCCGGGTCTGCCGGAGTGTCCCACAAGGAGGGAGCAGTGTGACAGACCCATCTGTATAACTATTATTGCTGGTTCGTCTAGTTTGCCTTCCTTTCGTGGAATTGCCTGTTCGTATACCCTTATTCGTCTGTTTGACTATCTACCGAATGAACTTACTGAACGGAGAGGAGTGTGCTGCTGGTTAACCTCTTGATCCCAATTAGAATGTTGTGGTTAACCGCAGATACATCTTAATTACAACCGAATGCAGGGTGGTCGTCGTTCGTATGTCGGCCATTTTAAACCATGCAAAAGACCAGCGGTGTTCGGCGCAGATTCTATGGAACTAAAAATGGACACTCTTTCTGCCTAACACCGCTGAAACCCACAGACTGCCCTTCTCAGTCGACAAGGCATGCGAACACCGGCCGTTCGGGAGTTTGTATTATACGAATGGACTTAACCCAGATAGCCTTCCCATGGAGTCAGTCGCATACCGAAAGACTGTAAAAGACTTTGACTCCATGGTGATTTAACTGTGCGTATGGGATCTGAGCGCTATTCGCTAAGAATATGCACTCAGATCCAGGCTGGGGATGTGTTACACGAATACAATATGTTCGGTAGTTGTGTAATTATTTGTGTTTTTCAGGCTTTATTTAAAATGGCAATTTGCCTCTGTCCTGGAGATAATGGAATTACTTCTCAATTATCTCCAGGGCAGAGGGGAGGAAACCAGGATGCATTCTGGGAATATTGTGTGCATGTATGTCTGGAAGTGTCATTACAGTCTCCCATTTGGTCCCCTAAGGGAGTGTCCACCAAGTGGGAGACCTGCATAAATACAGGTGGGTAGCCCACAGTAAACCCAGTTCTTGTTTTACCCTCAATGTGGAGCTTGGTCTCGTTATTGGGGGGATTTACTACACACGGTTAGCGACTGATTGCTGGAACCGTAAGCCGCTTGGTGGATATATTTTTGCGGCTGTTAGCAATGATTCGTGGATTATTGTTCGGGAGTTTGGAGCATCCGTACGGGTCCCGTTCGGGAGATTGGCGCCTTCCCCTGATTGCAGTTCGTACGGTTGGAGTCTATACGAATGGAGCTTGCATTATTGCGAAAGGGGAAGCTTAACTAAACGGCGGTTTCACTCTTTTGTGCCACGGGTGTCTTAACATGGTGTACTAGCAAAACCATTAACAGATTTATTTAACCAATCATTCTTAACAGGAGTAGTCCCAGAAGATTGGAAGTTAGCAAATGTTGTGCCCATTTACAAGAAAGGTAATAGGGAGGAGTCGGGCAACTATAGGCCAGTAAGCCTTACTTCAGTAGTGGGGAAAGTGATGGAAACCATGTTAACCCCTTAAGGACCAAACTTCTGGAATAAAAGGGAATCATGACATGTCACACATGTCATGTGTCCTTAAGGGGTTAAATAATAGGATTGTTGAACATCTAAAAACACATGGATTTCAAGATCAGAGACAACATGGGTTTACTTCAGGGAGATCATACCAAACTAATCTTATTGATTTTTTTGATTGGGTAACTAAAATTATAGATCAGGGTGGTGCAGTAGACATTGCTTACCTAGATTTCAGTAAGGCTTTTGACACTGTTGCACATAGAAGGCTTATCAATAAACTGCAATCTTTAAGTTTGGATTCAAATATTGTTGAATGGGTAAGGCAGTGGCTGAGTGACAGGCAACAGAGGGTTGTAGTTAATGGAATATATTCGAAGCTTGGACTTGTCACCAGTGGGGTACCTCAGGGATCTGTACTTGGACCCATTCTCTTTAATATTTTTATTAGTGATATTGCAGAAGGTCTTGATGGTAAGGTATGTCTTTTTGCTGATGATACTAAGATATGTAACAGGGTTGATGTTCCAGGAGGGATAAGCCAAATGGCAAATGATTTAGGTAAAATAGAAAAATGGTCAGAATTGTGGCAACTGACATTTAATGTGGATAAGTGCAAGATAATGCATTTTGGACGTAAAAACCCAAGGGCAGAGTACAGAATATTTGATAGAGTCCTAACCTCAACATATGAGGAAGGGGATTTAGGGATGATTATTTCTGATGACTTAAAGGTAGGCAGACAATGTAATAGGAAATGCTAGCAGAATGCTTGGTTGTATAGGGAGAGGTATTAGAGGTAGAAAGAGGGAAGTGCTCATGCCATTGTGCAGAACACTGGTGAGACCTCACTTGGAGTATTGTACACAGTACTGGAGACCGTATCTTCAGAAGGATATTGATACCTTAGAGAGGGTTCAGAGAAGGGCTACTAAACTGGTTCATGGATTGCGGGATAAAACTTACCAGGAAAGGTTAAAGGATCTTAACATGTATAGCTTGGAGGAAAGACGAGACGGGGGGATATGATAGGAACATTTAAATACATAAATGCTATGTTTATGTATTTAAATACATAAATGCTATGTTTGTGAATGGGTTAAGCCTTCCCCCATTCCCTCTAGTGGCTGTCTCATTGACAGCCACTAGAGGCGCTTGCGTGCTTCTCACTGTGATTTTCACAGTGAGAGCACGCCAGCGTCCATAGAAAAGCATTATGAATGCTTTCCTATGTGACCGGCTGAATGCACGCACATTCAGCCGCATGGGAGGAGAAGAGGAGGATCGGAGGAGGAGAGCTCTCCGCCCAGCGCTAGAAAAAGGTAAGTTGTAACCCCTTTCCAGAGCCGGGCGGGAGGGGGACCCTGAGGGTGGGCACGAGTATGTTTTCCTGGCACTATAGTGGTCCTTTAATTTGTTTAGCACTATAAGAACTATAATATGTAATAAATAAATCCCAAAATGTCATGGAAATCAAGTCCTCCAATTAAACCCATGTAGGTTAATTGGTGAAAAACGGTTCAACCCCTTATGGGCCTTTCTTAAGCTTATAAAATGTTGTTGTATTTTTTCCTATATAACATTTCATATTTAATTGGAGAGGGCTGTTTTTCTTTTTTTATGGTATATTATGGCACCAGACGATCACTAGAACATTATGACTCCTTGTTAGTCAATGTGGATTAGACACCAATATGTTTCACTGTAATGTTCATTTCTCATTGATTAGATTAACTGTTACGTTTGTCGCTATTCGTGTAGCCTTGTTTGTTTGTATCACAGAGTCGCTGTTCAGTTATCAGAGTTACAGCCCATAACACTAACCTTATTTCCTTGTCTCTCAGGAACCCTCCTGCGGCAGGAATTTATATATCACGAGGCTCTGAGGACACCACAGACACTCAAAAGGTGAAACCGTAATGGAAGATTGTGCTTAGATTAGCATGGATGTTCGTGTTCATTGAATTGTCGCATTATTTCTGCTCTTATTATAGGACTCTGCTGTCGGATCGTGAGCGGCGACTTTACATTGCACCTCCTCTCCCTCCGGGCACCGGTCATGATGAGCAGCAGTGGACAGGGCGTAGAATTGATTATATTCTTTACCGCGATTCTCCCCTGATACTTCCTACGGTAAGGGCATAACATAGCTCCGATGTTTATGCATTGTGCCGTTATATGTATCCCGCGGAGGTACGAGGAGACTAGCTGTGCACACTGTTTTTATATTAATACGTGTTCCGTGGAGGTACAAGGTGGCTAGCTGTACACACTGTGTTTATATTAATACGTGTCCCGCAAAGGTACGAGGAGACTAGCTGTACACACTGTGTTTATATTAATACGTGTTCCGTGGAGGTACGAGGAGGCTACCTGTACACACTGTGATTACATTAATCTCCATGCTGTGGAGGTGCGGGGAGACTAGCTGTACATACTGTGATTACATTAATCTCCATGCTGTGGAGGTGCGGGGAGACTAGCTGTACATACTGTGATTTCATTAATCTCCATGCTATGGAGGTGCAGGGAGACTAGCTGTACATACTGTGATTACATTAATCTCCAGGCTGTGGAGGTGCAGGGAGACTAGCTGTACACACTGTGATTACATTAATCTCCAGGCTGTGGAGGTGCAGGGAGACTAGCTGTACATACTGTGATTACATTAATCTCCAGGCTGTGGAGGTGCGGGGAGACTAGCTGTACATACTGTGATTACATTAATCTCCATGCTATGGAGGTGCAGGGAGACTAGCTGTACATACTGTGATTACATTAATCTCCAGGCTGTGGAGGTGCGGGGAGACTAGCTGTACATACTGTGATTACATTAATCTCCAGGCTGTGGAGGTGCGGGGAGACTAGCTGTACATACTGTGATTACACTAATCTCCAGGCTGTGGAGGTGCAGGGAGACTAGCTGTACATACTGTGATTACATTAATCTCCAGGCTGTGGAGGTGCAGGGAGACTAGCTGTACATACTGTGATTACATTAATCTCCAGGCTGTGGAGGTGCAGGGAGACTAGCTGTACATACTGTGATTACATTAATCTCCTGGCAGTGGAGGTACGGGGAGACTAGCTGTACACACTGTGATTACATTAATCTCCAGGCTGTGGAGGTGCAGGGAGACTAGCTGTACATACTGTGATTACATTAATCTCCAGGCTGTGGAGGTGCGGGGAGACTAGCTGTACATACTGTGATTACATTAATCTCCATGCTATGGAGGTGCAGGGAGACTAGCTGTACATACTGTGATTACATTAATCTCCGGAAGGCTGCAGCGGAGGTGCGGGGGAGACTAGCTGTGTACATACTGTGATTACATTAATCTGAGCTGTGGAGGTCAGGGGAGACTAGCTTCCACCTGGCAGTGCAGTAATCTCCATGCTATGGAGGTGCAGGGAGACTAGCTGTACATGCTGTGATTACATTAATCTCCAGGCTGTGGAGGTGCAGGGGAGACTAGCTGTACATACTGTGATTACATTAATCTCTCCAGGCTTTGTGGAGGTGCAGGGGAGACTAGCTGTACATACTGTGATTACATTATGCTCCCAAGGCTGTGGAGTGCTTGAGGGAGACTAGCTGTGTACATACTGTGATTACGTGTCTCCAGGCTGTGGAGGTGCGGGGAGACTAGCTGTACATACTGTGATTACATTAATCTCCAGGCTGTGGAGGTGCAGGGAGACTAGCTGTACATACTGTGATTACATTAATCTCCAGCTATGGAGGTGCAGGGAGACTAGCTGTACATACTGTGATTACATTAATCTCCAGGCTGTGGAGGTGCGGGGAGACTAGCTGTACATACTGTGATTACATTAATCTCCAGGCTGTGGAGGTGCGGGGAGACTAGCTGTACATACTGTGATTACATTAATCTCCATGCTATGGAGGTGCAGGGAGACTAGCTGTACATACTGTGATTACATTAATCTCCAGGCTGTGGAGGTGCAGGGAGACTAGCTGTACATACTGTGATTACATTAATATCCAGGCTGTGGAGGTGCGGGGAGACTAGCTGTACATACTGTGATTACATTAATCTCCAGGCTGTGGAGGTGCGGGGAGACTAGCTGTACACACTGTGATTACATTAATCTCCAGCTGTAAAGGAACCACATAGTAGATACAGGAACTCAGGAACCAGGTATCGGTAAGAAGTATATTTATTTAACAACATAAAAAAGCACGACGTGCTTCAACCTATTTACAGGTTTTCCTCAGGTGCATATTTGAAAATAGTGTCTGAAACATAATATATAAGTCTAAACCAATTTAAAAACAATTAAAAACCTTGGTTCTGGTGTGTTAATTACTGCAAACTAACACCCATTGCCTAATATGGTTAAAAATGTCCGTTTTCCCGCCCCTACTAATATGGATTCCATGGTTCTTCCTGCTTTGTTAGTCATGATTCCATTCCTGCCTCTTCCAATATGGCCGCACACCGGCTAGTTGGCGTGTTTTCTGTAGAACTATATCGGCAAGTGCTGATTGGCATCTCTGTGTAAATCCGTCTCACTTGCGCATACTTAAAATGGCGGTTTTGGTATTTCCGGGATAATTCTTCTATCACGATCGGGAAACAGAGCCCGGTCGATATTCAGATGTGCAAAGTCCATAAGAATACTGTAACGGACCGTTTTGCACAAAAGGGAAAAAAAACGCTTAGACGATAATCCCCTTTCAGAGACAGGCACAGCTACTGTAGAATCACCAAAACTCACGAACTGAATACAAGTGAATGCTCCAAACTCCCGAACGGCATACAAGGGAATGCTCCAAACACTCGAACTGCATACAAGGGAATGGTCCAAACACTCAAACTGCATACAAGTGAATGCTCCAAACTCCCGAATGGCATACAAGGGAATAAGGTAGCACTCCAAATACACGAACAGGAACCATACAAATTGCTGCTACCAGACGAACAGGAAAAGCTCCCAGGCGGCTTACACTCCTGGCAATCAGTCCTTAGCAGCATACAGTAAATCCCCCCAAAGACGAGACAGAGCTCCGTGTTGAGGGTCAAACAGTGGTCTGTTTAATGAGGGCTACCTGCCCAGCTTTTATGCAGGTCTCCCACCTGGTGGACACTCCCCTAGGGGACCAAATGGGAGACTGTGACAAGGGACAGACATGTACCAATTACAGACATACAGAAGTAAAACATCCCCACAATGCATCCTGGCTTCCTCCCCTCTGCCCTGGAGAAGTAATTCAATTATCTCCCAGGACAAAGGCAAAACTCCATTACACATGTGGGGACACAAAGACAGACTTTAAAATACATAATGGGACAAATGGTACAGTAAATATATACATGTAACATATCCCCAGATAGCTCAGGTCTGAGCGCACATTACTAGGTGAATGGCACTCAGACCACATGAATGCAGTTTAATTGCCATGGAGCCAAAGTCTTTAATTCCACGAACAGGCTCCATGGCATAGCTATCTGGGTTAAAACATTCCCCCAACACAAAATATCGAATTTACATGTATTCGTTAAATCTGTACGAATTAGAACCAGGGGATGGAGGTTCAGCGGTGCCTGCACATAAAAGTGTCCGGGTTTGATGCAGGAAAGCTGGGCAGAAAGACGCTGGCTGCCCGGGGAGCTCCAGAACACCGCCATCGTGTGGCGGCAAAGTGTAACCGCGACCACCCAGTAACAATCAATTAAGCTGCGGTTAACCGCAGCTACTGGGTGGTCAATTGCCGGCACACGCTCGTTAAGCCGCGGCTTCAGGGAGGTAAATGGAGGGCGCACTCCAGCTTCTGGGTGGCCAATTAAGGTCGCCGGCCGGCTTCCCACGGCTCTGGGGAGGCTGGAAAGAGACTGTTTGTTTGGTAGATGGAATCTACCGAACGGCTGTGCAGAAAGGGAGAAATAAATCCTTCTGCACAGTAAAATTAACCCTTTAGCTGCCGGTCCATAATCCAAAGGCAGCAGGTGGGCAACCAGGCTCCTCCAATGCAATGTGGCGAGATTGGTCTCATCACATCTCTCCCCTTTTCCAAACAGACTAACAGGGTATCTGACCTCCTGCCGGTCAGTGCCCTTGTTAGTCCAGCAGCCCACCCTCAAAACATAATCAATAGCACAGCCCACCCACAATAAATGGTTACTACACCTGGGTAGAGAAGAAGCTTGTCCATGTCCAGGTGCCTCACCACGGCTGTGCTGGGTACGGGTACGCTGCCTTGGTGGGTTGCTGCGTGGACAGAGACCAGCGGCACTCTGCCCTGTTGCCAGCGCTACTGGGAGGGTAGCCTGGTGGAAGCCTGGTTGTTGGAGGGGGAGACCGACTGTCTCCCCTTTAAATACACCGCTCTGCTGCTGCTGCTGGAGACTGACTGTCTCCCCTTTAGACACACAGCTCTGCACAGTCTCTGCTGCTGGAGACCGACTGTCTCCCCTTTAGTCTCTGCTGGAGACCGACCGTCTCCCCTTTGGTTACCCATCCCCTCTGCTGCTGGAGGGGGAGACCGACTGTCTCCCCTTTGGCTAAACAGCCCTGTCGCTGGGGGCAGGACCGACCGTCCCTACCCCCTGTGCTGGCAGTGTAGAGACTACGGTCCCATCTGCACGGTTGTGGGGCTTACTGTCTCCCCTTTGTACATTAAGCTGCCGCTGGGGAGAGGGGGTAACAAGCTCCTCTTCCATACATACTTCCAGCTGTGGGGGAGGGAGACCGACTGTCTCTGCTCCCAATACAGAGTCCTGCTGCTGGGGAAAGGAGACTGGGCTCTCTATTCCCGGTAGGACACTCTGCCGCTGGGGAATGGAGACGGGGCTCCCAATTCCCAATGATCTGTGCTGCCGCTGGGGGATGGAGACTGGGCTCCTAATTCCCAAAGCATCATTCTGCCGCTGGGGAATGGAGACTGGGCTCCCAATTCCCAAAGCATCATTCTGCCGCTGGGGAATGGAGACTGGGCTCCCAATTCCCAAAAAATCACGCTGCCGCTGGGGAGGGACGACACTGCTCTCCTCTCCCTGGACTTCCCACTGCCTTCCCGGCATATCACTTGGCTGCTGGGGGGCAGGAACAACTACCTCTGCCCCCTGTATCTCAGCCTGCCGCTGGGGAGGGAGGACGCTGTTCTCCTCTCCCTGCACTTTACACTGCCTTCCCGGCATATCACTCTGCTGCTGGGGGCAGGAACAACTACCTCTGCCCCCTGTAACTCAGCCTGCCGCTGGGGAATGGAGCTCAGGCTCCCAATTCCCTGCAATATCTCCCGCTGGGGAATGGAGCTCAGGCTCCCAATTCCCTGCAATTTCTCCCGCTGGGGAATGGAGCTCAGGCTCCCAATTCCCTGCAATTCATTCTGCTGCTGGGGGACAGGAGCGACTATCTCTGTCCCCTGTAACTCAGCCTGCCGCTGTGGAATGGAGCTCAGGCTCCCAATTCCCTGCAATATCTCCCGCTGGGGAATGGAGACTGGGCTCCCAATTCCCAATAAATCACACGGCCGCTGGGGAATGGAGACTGGGCTCCCAATTCCCTGCAGGACCGGTGGAGAGACCTTGGTCCCATCTCCACCGGCCACCTGGGGTTCTTCCCAGTAACACTCCACAATATCTTCCCAGCTGAATGGGTCTGGATCTGGGTCTCTGCTTCCCTGCTGAGCCTTCTCGCTGGAGTGGAACAGATTTTGGTAACCCTGTTCCAGCTCCATCTCTCGGGTCACCAGGTGGACCAGGTCTTGCTCAATTTCGTGAGTGTCGTCCCAGTCATACCTGCTCTCCCTCCACTCAAAGAGATCACTGAACCGGGCTTGTGTAGGGCTCCCAAACTCAGGCTCTGCAAAAGTCTCCCATAACAAGCCAGGACCATCAAACTCCTCTCCCTCTGGCTTGTCATGCTCGGCTTTCCAGGGCAGGTATTGTGCCCCATACCACCAGAGCGCCTGGTAGGCATCTTCTAGCCACATCTCCTGCCATACTAGGTGTTCCAATTTCCTCACCCATTCTTCCAGGGGCTGCTCTCCCAGGAAGGGCATCCGCAGGGCTACTCGCTTCTGCAACCGCTGGTCTTCCTTGGGGAGTCTCTTGCCCCGCTGGTACTCCGCAATACCCAGTGCCTGGTACCAGATGCCTTTACGGACTGCATCTCGGTCATCCATGGCACCCTCATCATACTCCACTGCTGGTTCCATCTCGGTGCTGTCAGGGTCGCTGTACTGGGACATGCGTTGCCCTCAAATTGTAAAAATCCACGGAATGGTGTCGCCTGTAGCTGTCCTGTAGTCTGTGGGAACGATCCCGCCGCTTGCCACCAATTGTAACGGACCGTTTTGCACAAAAGGGAAAAAAACCGCTTAGACGATAATCCCCTTTCAGAGACAGGCACAGCTACTGTAGAATCACCAAAACTCACGAACTGAATACAAGTGAATGCTCCAAACTCTCGAACTGCATACAAGTGAATGCTCCAAACTCCCGAACGGCATACAAGGGAATAAGGTAGCACTCCAAATACACGAACAGGAACCATACGAATTGCTGCTACCAGACGAACAGGAAAAGCTCCCAAGCGGCTTACACTCCTGGCAATCAGTCCTTAGCAGCATACAGTAAATCCCCCCAAAACGAGACAAGGCTCCGTGTTGAGGGTCAAGCAGTGGTCTGTTTAATGAGGGCTACCTGCCCAGCTTTTATGCAGGTCTCCCACCTGGTGGACACTCCCCTAGGGGACCAAATGGGAGACTGTGACAAGGGACAGACAAGTATACAAAAAGGACACACAGTCACAGTATATTCCCACAATGCATCATGGCTTCCTCCCCTCTGCCCTGGGAGATAATTGGGAAGTAACTCAATTATCTCCCAAGTCAAAGGCAAAACTCCATTACACACGTGGGAACACAAAACCAGCATTATACTTTAAAATGCACAAAGTAACATTTACTACATAAAACACAGACATGTAACATATCCCCAGATAGCTCAGTTCTGAGTGCACATTATTAGGTGAATGGCACTCAGACCACACGAATACAGTTTTAATTGCCATGGAGCCAAAGTCTTTAATTCCACGAATAGGCTCCATGGCATAGCTATCTGGGTTAAAACATTCCTCCAACATAAAATACCGAATTTACATGCATTCGTTCAATCCGTGCGAATTAGAACCAGGGGTTGGAGGTTCAGCGGTGCCTGCACGTAAAAGTGTCCGGGTTTGGTGCATGAAAGCCGGGCAGACAAGCGCTGGCTGCCCGGGGAGCTCCAGAACACCGCCATCGTGTGGCGGCTAAGTGTAACCGCGACCACCCAGTAACAATCAATTAAGCTGCGGTTAACCGCAGCTACTGGGTGGTCAATTGCCGGCACACGCTCGTTAAGCCGCGGTTAACCGCGGCTTCAGGGAGGTAAATGGAGGGCGCACTCCAGCTTCTGGGTGGCCAATTAAGGTCGCCGGCCGGCTTCCCACGGCTCTGGGGAGGCTGAAAGAGACTGTTTGTTTGGTAGATGGAATCTACCGAACGGCTGTGCAGAAAGGGAGAAATAAATCCTTCTGCACAGTAAAATTAACCCTTTAGCTGCCGGTCCATAATCCAAAGGCAGCAGGCGGGCAACCAGGCTCCTCCAATGCAATGTGGCGAGATTGGTTTTGTCACAAATACATAGCAGGAACACATAGATAAAGCAAAGGGTGAATAAATATCATTAAAAAACTGACATATAATGTAACAAATGAATAGCTAAAAACCTGACAAAAGGAATCATAAAGGTTAAAAAAGGAGGATTTCAAAATAGTGTTAATCGAAATGTGGAAGTGAAGAGACAAACTGAGTAAGAAATATATATAATAAGAAACACACATTTAGAAGTATACACTTATTGATTTATAAAATATTTTACCAGGAAAGATACATTGAGATTTCTCTCATTTTCAAGTATGTCCTGGGTCCACAAATCATTGCATTGTTACATTAGGGTGCAATAAAAAACAAAAACAATATTAATACACAATATATACAAAATTTAACATAGAACAGGTGGGAAACATATAATCAACCATGACACATGCATTCTGTTTTGAGATATGTAGAGAGGGATCTCTTAAAGGACTTTAGGCTTAGGGAAGATTTTAAATTCTGCGGGAGGTCGTTCCACAATTGCGGCGCTCTGTAGGAGAAGGAGGATCGGGCCGCTTTCTTTTTGTATTGAGGTAGATTAAGTAAAGTGCTGGTACTGGATCGGAGGTTATAGGGGGTGGGAACAGCCGGGGAGAGCATTTTGCTCAGGTAGGGTGGGAGCTTCCCAGAAAAGCTCTTAACCCCTTAAGGAACAAAGTTCTGGAAAAAAAGGGAATCATGACATGTCACACATGTCATGTGTCCTTAAGGGGTTAAACACAAGGCTGGAAAGATGAAGGGTGCGTCTGGATTCCAGCGACAGCCAGTTTAGTTCTTTTAGCATGTCACAATGATGGGTCCTGTAATTACATTGTAGCACAAATCGGCAGAACGAGTTATACAATGTATTGAGTTTATGAATGTGGGATTGCGATGCAGATGCATATAGTACATCCCCATAATCAATGATTGGCATCAGCATTTGCTGTACAATCTTTTCCTTTACTGTAGGGCTTAGGCAGGATTTGTTTCTGTACAGGGCACCTAGTTTTGGATAAAGTTTAGATGCAAGCTTTTCTATGTGGAGGCCAAACGATAGATTTTGGTCTAACAACATACCCAAGTATTTGAAAGAGTGGACTGCGGTCAGTGTGCTATTTGAATTAGTTTTGATGGATAGGTGGGAATTGTGTAATTTGTGTAATTTAGGTACTGTTCCAAAGATCACTGTGACAGTTTTGTCAGTGTTCAGGAAGAGTTTGTTTTTTTGCGATCCACTTTTCTACCTCTGTAAACTGATCTTGGAGCACAGCCTCAAACTGCGGTGGATCGGATTTGCTCGCATAGATTACTGTGTCGTCTGCGTACATGTGTACATTGAGGATTTGCAGACATTAGTCAGATCATTTATAAATAATGTAAATAGTAGGGGGCCGAGAATGGAACCTTGGGGAACACCACACGTGACTGGGAGAGGGTGGGAACGATCACCAATACCTGAGTTTTTGAGTTTGTGCAGTAGAATGTCGTGGTCTATTGTGTTAAAGTCCTTTGCAAAATCAGGAAAATAGCTCCAGTTAGGTCTCCTTGTTCCATGCCAGTTTGGATGTCATTGCAAACTTTTAAGAGGGCAGTTGTAGTGGAGTGATTTGGGCGAAAACCCGATTGATCAGGGGTCAGATCGTTAGATTGTTGGTAACACTCACATATGGATGCATTTTTCTAAGATTTTTGACAATACTCGGAGCAATGATATTAGGCTATAGTTAGAAACCAAAGCAGTGTCACCACTTTTATGGATTGTGACGGGTTTAGCAATTGCCGGAGATTTATTAACTTGGCAATCAGGGCAGTGGAGCATCCGACAAAATAATTGTTAAAGGACCACTATAGGCACCCAGACCACTTCAGCTTAATGAAGTGGTCTGGGTGCCAGGTCCAGCTAGGATTAACCCTTTCTTCTATAAACAAAGCAGTTTCAGAGAAACTGCTATGTTTATAAATGGGTTAATCCAGCCTCTAGTGGCTGTCGCATGCACATTCAGCCGATGACGTCACTATGGAGGAGGAAAGGAGGAGGAGAGTTGGGGGCACCCTCAGGGCACTATAGTGCCAGGAAAGCGAGTATGTTTTCCTGACACTATAGTGGTCCTTTAAAGGCATTTGCTACATCTAAGGGAAGTTGCACGGTTTGGTTATCCACTTTGACAGTGGAGGGTTGGGAGTGGATTGGGGGAGTTTGTAATTTATTTATGACTTTCCAAAGGTTTCTAGGGTTATTGTTCAGATTTTCACAGAAATATTGGGCCTTGGCCAATTTTGCTTGTTTTGTGCATATATTTCGCCATTGTCTATATGCACAGTGATCATTCATAGAGCCAGTACGCTTGAAGTTTGACCACAATGAATCCCGAAACTGGTACATTTGGATGAGGTCAGCTGTGATCCAGTTCATATGTGCTCCTTTTACCCTCACCTTACGCAGCGGTGCATGAAAATTCCAAATTTGTAGGGGTTCAGACTGAAAGAATTCAACAGCACAGTCTAGATCTGGGATAATGTTTAATCTGTGCCGTGGGAGGTTCTTGATGTCATTAAGAAAGGATTCAAGATTACATTTTTTGAAGGACCTGGTGATTTTAACCTTGGGAGAGGATTTAATAGCCTTTATTTTGCGCACGCAGTACACTAAACAGTGATCACTGAACGAGTTTGGGAGAACACCAGCCTCCTGGATTCTATCAGGAGAAGTGGAGAGAATCCAATCTAGCAGGGTATGGTTATGGCTTTTAATGTTTATGCGAGTTGGGCAGGAGATTAATTGTGTTAGCTGCAAAGTCTTAAACAGCGTGCAAGAACTATTATTTTTAGGGTTCAGCCAATCAATATTAAAATCTCCAAAGACCAACAGTTCACTTTTTGGGTTTTGAGCTATGGTTTCACTAAGGAGATGGGCTATGTCAGAAAGGGAATGCACTGGGGAGCTAGGTGGGCGGTACATTCCTGCAACAATGATTGATTTACTGCACGGGATCTCAATTGTGCCAGAAAGGAAATCAAAGGTGGCAGGAAGGCTAAAGTTTTGTAAGGGGGTAAACTTTATGGAATTGTCAGCATAAATAACAATGCCTCCTCCTCTCTTTGCTCTGTCATTTCTAAAACATGAATAACCCTGTATTGCAATGGCGGAAGTCTGGTATTTTAGTCGTTAACCATGATTCTGAGAGCACATTGATTTTTGGTTTGTAATGGGAACACCAGGCTTGCAGTGCATCCAGTTTATGGAGTAAGCTACGGATGTTGCGGTGCACAAAAGAGAGGCCTTTTTTAGTGGGGAGATTAGGACTAGAATTTGTGTTCCAGTTTGAGGTGTGTGCTTATGATGGCAGTGATGTGAACAAAAATGGATTGAGAAAAGGGTTATTAAGAATAACAGTATGGTTGTATTTGAATTCAGATAAATGTTATGAGGTGTGTAGGTGAAAATGAAACACAAATAGTGAAAAACAAAAATTAAAAATGAAATCGAAGTATATAATATTGGTTTGATATATCTATTTGTAGTGAGAGAGGGTATGTGTTCTTTAGGGTTAAGATATTGGAAGGGTGTTGTGACAGAACCATCTGTCTGTCTATTGTGGTGGATTCGTCTATTTCTGCCCATTCGTGTAAATGGCTGTTTCTATAGCCCAGCCATACGAATGACTCTTTTTTACCGAACAAATCTGCGGATGGCCACCCAGGATAGAAGTGTGCTGCTGGTTAACCTCTTGATCCCAATTAGAATGTTGTGGTTAACTGCAGACACTTCTCAATTAAACCAAATTCAGGGTGGCCGTCGTTCATATGTCGATCACGAGGCAGCAGCCATTTAAAAACACACGAAAGACCTGCGGTGTTCGGCACTGATTTCATGGAACTAAAAATTGACACTTTTTCTGCCGAACACCGCTGAAACAACGGGTCGCCCGGCTGCCCCGACAAAAGCATACGAACACCGGCCGTTCGGGTGTTTTACATCACACGAAAATACTTTACCTAGATAGCCTTCCCATGGAGTCAATCTCATACCGAAAGACTGTAAGGACCTTGACTCCATGGCGATTGAACTATGTGTGTGGGATCTGAGCGCTATTTGCTAATAATATGCCCTCAGATCCAGGCTATCTGGGGATGTGTGATACGAATGTGAAATGTTCGGTAGTTGTGAAGTTATATATTTTTATGTATTTCTGGTATTTTACTTAAGATGGCGATTTGTCTTTGTCCTGGAGATAATTGAACTACTTCTCAATTATCTCCAGGGCAGAGGGGAGGAAACCATACTGCATTGTGGGAAAAGCTTGTGACTGTATGTCTGTTATGTCCTCATGTCCATCTGTAATTCCAGTCTCCCATTTGGTCCCCTAGGGGAGTGTCCACCAAGTGGGAGACCTGCATAAATACGGGCGGGTAGCCCACAGTAAAGCCTGATCCTGTTTGACCCTCAGTGCGGAGCTTCTGTCTAGTTATTGGGGGGATTTCTTATTGATCCCTAGAGACTGATTATTGGAACCGAAAGCCGCTTGGTGGATATCTTTGTTCGGTGATTAGCGGCGGTTCGTGGATTTCTCTTCGGGAGTTTGGAGCCTTTCACGGATTCCGGTCGGGAGATTACCGCTTCCCTTGATGGTGGTTCGTATACCGCAGTCTATGCGAACGGAGTTATTGATATTGCGAAAGGGGAAGGTTAACTAAACGGCGGTTTTCCTAAAGACACCAGGGGTGTCTTAACAGGTGTGTTGATCAGTGTTTGCACCTGTCATTTCAGGAGATTGAAAGTTGTGAGGGAGACTATCTACAAATGAGGAAATGACCATCGGGTGGGAGGGAACACAGTCTTCCAGAAGGCTTCCTGTTGCAAAGGGCAGTGGAACAGCTGATGGAGCTCTTGGTTCTTTGCTGGGCTGGGTAGTTAAATCTATTAAAAAGGGGAAAAATAAAATAAAATCCAATAAGTAAAAACTCTTAAGAACTTAAAGAATGAAATTGACTTCAAAATCAATATTAAGACTCTTGGAGGATAATGTCTGCAATTCAAACATCCATTTCATTTCCTGCTTTCCCAAATTACAAGACATATCCCCCCTCTCCAATGGGTATTTATTTTGTCAACAGCTAAAAACTCAATGTGGCAAAAGTGACCCCACCACTGGTTTTTGGAGGGGACTGTAAGGGGGATGGAATTGTGGGGATATTATGTGTTTTTGGGGTTTTGTAAAATTTTTTTCTGCCTGGAGATAATTGGGTTAATACAATATCTGACTCCATTATCTCCCAGGCAGAGGGGAGGGATTGTATGTTTGTTATAGGAGTGCCGTGCATTTAATCACTGTTATTATTGGTCTGTGTTTTTGTGTTGGAGTCCCCAACAAGGTCCATATGGGCGTACCCCTTGCATGGGGATTGTCATAAAAGGCCAGTGTGGCACCATTAAAATTGAGTTCCTGCTTACCCTCAGTCTTATCTCATGTGTGGGGGAAACTGCTGTATCTACCCTGGGGATTGCTATACTCTTTCTACTCCTTTGGGATTATAATCACAAGCTCTTTTAAGAGCTGTTCCTGCTATCCTCTCTACAGTAGGAGACGTCTACCCACTGAAAGCTCGATCCTGGTCTTGGGTCCAGGGTGAGTGGAGGACGGCAAGTTCCCAGCCAAGCTTTAACACTGGATGTGGGGACTACAGTGTTTAAGGTGTCTGGTGGAGTGCCAGGCAGTCCATCAAACTCAGGTTCTTGTGGGTTCGAATTGTGTGTGTCTAAAAAAAATTCAGATACACTATGATCAATAAAACATTTTTATTGTTCTGGATGTTTGTTGATTCTTGTCTTGAGAGCTTTTTCCTATATATTGTAGTCCACATTTGCATCTTAAAACATAAATGTGACAGACCCATCTGTCTGGATTACAAATGCTTTGTTCGCCTGTTTTGCCGGTTGCATGAATTTCCCCATTCGTATGCTTTATTCAAGGGAATGTCGTTTTTTGTCGAACGGAACTACCGAACGGACGGCCACCCAGAAGAGAAGTGTGCTGCTGGTTAACCTATTGATCCCAATTAGAACGTTGCGGTTAACCACAGACACTTCTCAATTAAAACCGAATGCCGGGTGGTCGTCGTTCGTATGTCGACCACGAGGCGGCGGCCATTTTATCCATGCGAAAGACCAGCGGTGTTCGATTATTTCATGGATCTGAAAACGGACACTTTTTCAGCCGAACACCGCTGAAGCCGTCGACCTCCCCTTCTCAATCGACAAAAGTATACGAATGCCAGCCGTTCGGGAGATTCAACCACACGAATGGACTTAACCCAGATAGCCGCCCCATGGAGTCAATCGCATACCGAAGAACTGAAATAGACTTTGACTCCATGGCGATTGAACTGTGCGAATGGGATCTGAGCGCTATTCGCCAATAATATGCACTCAGATCCAGGCTATCTGGGGATATGAACACAACGAAACGGATGCTACAATGTCTCTACTTAAAGCAAAGTATGAGACCTTCTGCATCCCCTGGATATAAATGTAGCAATGAAGGAGTACAAGAAAAAAATGAATGTATACAGTGTATAAATACACCCCAACAAAGTGTGAGGTCCTAAAGACCTACACTGAACTAGTATCACTATCTCTCAAAGAATGAGAATAGGGGGAGAAACAATCTCGCTGCTAAAATCTGGTGGAGGATACTGGAAAAATGAAAATAAAAAAACTTTATTAGAATCAGCTAAAAAATATATCCGTCCCAGAAGTGACTCCTGCAGTATTCATCCAAGCAGAAACCCCCTATATAGACACATAAACCTTGTCCAGCCAGCTACCTAAAGTCTTAGGGAATAGAAAGGATATCCTATATACACAGATAATCCATAAATCCCAATGACCAAAAGTACGGCGTAAAAGGGAAAGGATTGCAAACAGGTAGATCAGTTCAAAATGAACTGATAGTAAAGGTTAATGAAAAAGCCTCTCTCCCTGTAAATCTAGCTAGACAGATAAGGTGGTAGAGAGATAGAGAAAAAATATAGAGAGTAAATTCAAATCATCATAAGGCTACAGAGTACATGGAACAGAGATTGTCCGAAAGCCATAATTTGAAAAAACAAAAAAATCAATAATAAATAGAAACGCCCGACGCGCGTTTCAGGTGCTAAGTGTATGCACCTTCGTCAGGGGCCAACCTAGTGGTATTCAGATCTCACTTAAATATGTTGGGCGCCAAAGGCAACTTAACTCAAAATGCCAGTTTATATGTTGACCAATTTCTGCGTAAATTGGTTTTGGAACTCCCTTCATACCTAAGGGACACGAAACATACCTTGAATATTATAGAGGACATTTCACTTATGGAGGAAGCCATCCTCTGTAGTCTGGATGTGGAGAGCCTTTACAGCTCTATACCACACGAAGTGGGTCTTAAACACATTCAATCTTTTTTGGATGTGCAACCTATAGTCTCCTCCCTCCATAACACCTTTATACATGATCTAACTAATTTTATCTTGACACACAACTACTTTGTCTTCCAGGGAAAATACTACCACCAGATACGGGGAACAGCTATGGGGACGGCTTGTGCCCCCTCATATGCCAACCTCTATCTCGGTTGGTGGGAAAGAACGACAGTGTTCAGTACAAAGATGCTTGCTTTTACTGGATACATCAAACTTTGGAAGAGATACATCGACGATGTCCTGATAATTTGGACAGGCACCACGGATCTCTTCCATGCCTTTGTCAAAACCCTCAATGTGAATAATATCAACCTTAGACTAACAAGTGAAATTGGGGGAAGGCGTTTAAATTTTCTGGATATCACCATCACGTTGACAGATGATGGGCACCTCAAATCTACACTTTTCCGAAAACCTACAGCTACCAATAATCTCCTGAACTGGGAGAGCCACCACCCTCCACCCCTTAAGAGAGGTATCCCCATTGGACAATATCTACGTCTTCGACGGAACTGTTCCAATGTAGAGGATTTTAAATTGAAAGCGAAATCTCTACGGAATCAATTTAAACAAAAAGGATACCCAAACAGATGCCTAAAAACTGCATATAAACGCGCACTTCTTGCAGATCGTAAAGATCTGCTATCTGAGGAGACTAATACAAATGTGTCACAAGAAGTCATTAGATGTATAGGGAATTTTGATGCTGGCTGGAATTCAATCATGAGAATTCTCGAAAGATTCTGGCCACTTCTACATCAAGATCCCCATATACACAAAGTGATCACATCCCATGCCTCAGTAACAACAAGAAGAGGAAGCAATCTTAAAAATATGCTTGTTCCTAGTCATCTTAAAAGTACATCAAAAAATCCTACCTGGTTAAAATCCCCAGTTATAGGTACCTACCAGTGTGGGAGGTGCAAAGCATGTCACTTTATACGTCGCCCTTCAAAAACTTTTTCCAACTCTTCCTCTTCACAGGAATTTGACGTAAAAACTTTTTTCAACTGTCAATCGAAAGGTCTAATCTATTTACTTACCTGTTCCTGTAAAAAACTATACGTGGGGAAAACATCTCGCATGTTCAAAATAAGAATAAGAGAGCATGTGAACTCGGTAAATCCGAGAAGATTGACTGAGACACCCGTTTCGAAACACCTCAAATTACACCACAGTGGATCCCCTGATGGGATTAGATTTTGTGGTATTGAAAAGGTTAATCTGGGACCAAGGGGCGGTGATCTAGATAAAAAGCTCTTACAAAGAGAGAGCTTCTGGATCTATAAACTCAAAACACTTTCACCCCTCGGTCTCAATGAGGGTTTCTCATATACGTCCTTTATATCGGACTAATTTTATATGTAATCCTCACTCTGGGCTTGATCAAGCATCCACACTCATTTGTAAATATGTAAATATCTATATACACTTGCCACAACGAACATTACTATCTAGCATCTGTAGGATATGTTTTATTTTTTTGTATATATGTGTTTATTTGGCATGTTCGGATATTATTATTATCTACAAGTATTTTGGATTTTCTTTTGTTTACTACTACCCACCTATTCCAAAACATGACCAAGTCATTTAATTTATGTATTAATATTTCTGCACTGACCTCTTTTTGATACTACCCAATTCATTAGGTGATTATATACATTTATCTTTTAATACAGGGTGTATATCACATCTGGTCAGTTTGGATACATTCTTGTTTACCCTTGGAATCCCCCCTTTTTCAATCGTGTATATATACCCTACATATTAGCCCTTTGGGGCACCACTTTGAGACTAATATAACATAGTCCTTAGGGTTTATATACTATATGTTTCAGGGCTTCTATCTGAGTACCCCACACAGGCTGCCCTAGAGTGATAGGAGTCCCGATGGGTGTACCAGTTCGCTAGCCACTAGCCGTTCAACTCCGCCCACATGAGCCGGTTTGCTGAACTGACTCTCATTGATACGAATCACTCCAGCTCCAGGGCGAATGTGGCACCAATCAGTTCCCCCGTGGTTATGATCACGTGGGTCACTGACGTACATGGATCCGCCTGCATGCGACCACGTGACTCCTTTCAGCAGTTTCACCTGGAGCCGGCGCGATTCTTGGACATGATTGGCTAAGGGTAGGCAGTTTGCTTTGGCGCCCAACATATTTAAGTGAGATCTGAATACCACTAGGTTGGCCCCTGACGAAGGTGCATACACTTAGCACCTGAAACGCGCGTCGGGCGTTTCTATTTATTATTGATTTTTTTGTTTTTTCAAATTATGGCTTTCGGACAATCTCTGTTCCATGTACTCTGTAGCCTTATGATGATTTGAATTTACTCTCTATATTTTTTCTCTATCTCTCTACCACCTTATCTGTCTAGCTAGATTTACAGGGAGAGAGGCTTTTTCATTAACCTTTACTATCAGTTCATTTTGAACTGATCTACCTGTTTGCAATCCTTTCCCTTTTACGCCGTACTTTTGGTCATTGGGATTTATGGATTATCTGTGTATATAGGATATCCTTTCTATTCCCTAAGACTTTAGGTAGCTGGCTGGACAAGGTTTATGTGTCTATATAGGGGGTTTCTGCTTGGATGAATACTGCAGGAGTCACTTCTGGGACGGATATATTTTTCCTATTTTTTAGCTGATTCTAATAAAGTTTTTTTATTTTCACTTTTCCAGTATCCTCCACCAGATTTTAGCAGCGAGATTGTTTCTCCCCCTATTCTCATTCTTTGAGAGATAGTGATACTAGTTCAGTGTAGGTCTTTAGGACCTCACACTTTGTTGGGGTGTATTTATACACTGTATACATTCATTTTTTTCTTGTACTCCTTCATTGCTACATTTATATCCAGGGGATGCAGAAGGTCTCATACTTTGCTTTAAGTAGAGACATTGTAGCATCCGTTTCGTAGTGTTTTTTTCTATATAAGGGTTAAGCCCTAGGAGACCCCTGGAGTCTCCGTGCGGTACACAGGATTGTGAATACAGACCGGCACTCTCTCCTTTGGACTTAGTGCCTTGGTTTGTCGTTCACTACCCTGATTTGCTCTCCTCCTTTTTTATCTGGGGATATGTAATACGAATGCAATATGTTCGGCAGTTATGAAGTTATAGATTTTCATGTGTTTTTGTGACTTGTATTTAAAATGGCGATTGCCTCTGCTCGGGGAGATAATTGAATTACTTCCCAATTATCCCCTGAGCAGAGGGGAGGGAACTGTACTGCATGCTGGGAATATTGTGGGGATGTGTGTCCAAAATGTCCCCATGTCTTTCTGTAATTTCAGTCTCCCATTTGGTCCCCTAGGGGAGTGTCCACCAGGTGGGAGACCTGCATAAATACCGGGCAGGTAGCCCACAGTAAATCAGTTCGTGTTTTACCCTCAAAGCGGAGCTTGGTCTCGTTATTGGGGGGATTTGGTTACCAGCGACTAGAGACTGCTTATTTGGATTATTTGCCGCTTGGGAGATATTGACGTTCGGTTACTATTTGCCGTTCGTGGATTTGAAGCTCGTGAAGGGAATTAGCCGTACAGGTACCGTTCGGGAGTTTGGAGTGTTCCCTGGCTGGCGGTTCGCATGGTTTTATTATACCCGCTACCAGACCACATTATTGCGAACGGGGAATACTCGCTAAATGGCGGTTTGTACATTTTATTACTGGAGGTACCGTAACAACTGGTGGCAAGCGACGGGATGATCCTCAGCGCCCAAAGAAACCACTACAACCAGGATTAAATGGAACTACAATACCAGAACCTGAGAAGAGCTACCCTAAAGGATTTATTAGAGCAAAGAGGCGGACAAGCCAGTAACCTCAGGAAGAGGGATATTATTGCGCTATTGCTGGAAATGGATGGAGTACCAGCGGCAGAGGGAACCAATGGACCCAGCACAGCTGACAGAACCCCCGAGGAGGCAAGCTTTGACCGGGCGGTAAGAATCAGGCTGGCCCATTATGGTCCCAACCCGACTACTGAGATCATCACCCAGGTCATAGCCGCTGTGGAGGCCAACCTGCTACGCCAAAGCGGTGCTGCAGCAGCCCCAGTCACAGCAAACCCGGGAGATAGGAAAAAGGTACCATTTACAGCATTTAAAGCCTTCAGTGAGACAGAAGGAGAAATTGATGGGTACCTTGCTGATTTTGAGCGGCAATGTGCCCTGCACAAGGTACCCCTGGAAGACTGGGTTACTATATTGTCCAGCAAGTTATCCGGCCGGGCCAGCGAGGCTTTTCGGGCCATTCCGGATGAGGAGATTGGGGATTATGTGGCCGTCAGGGAAGCTTTACTCTCCCGGTATGCCGTTACACCTGAGGCGTACCGGAGGAGGTTCCGAGACACTGTTAAAACCTCTGGGGACTCATATGTGGAATGGGCATGCAAGGTGCACCGCACACCCGCCCACTGGATGGCGGGGTGCCAGGCTGTGTCCGGGGAAGAGGTGCTGCAGATGTTCCTCTTGGAACATTGTTTTGACAAATTACCAGCAGGGGTCAGAGAGTGGGTAAGGGACCGTAAACCCTCCACTCTGCACGAAGCAGCTCGCCTGGAGGATGAGTATACCGACGCCCGCAAACTGGACAGTCTCATCAGTAAGGCTCCCGCCAGAGTGGAGTACAGGCCAGCAGCACCAGCAGCTGCCAACCTATACCAGCCTCCCATGAATCGCCCATCAGCACCTCCTCCATCTGCCCCGTACCAACAGCCACCTCGGTTTAATGTACGAGAGTACACTCAACCCATTCGGTGCTACCTGTGCAAACAACTGGGGCACAAACGTCCCGAGTGCCCAATGAACGGCGCCAACCAGAACCAGTCCTGGAGGAGACCAGCTGGCGGCAGTCCACGACCTCCCCTCCCGGCCGCTCACTGTGTAGAGGAAGAGGAGTGCTGGGGCATTCTGCATGAGGCAGACCCCGTTCAGGCTGCCCACCGGGATAACCGACAGCACCACCGGCAGTGTGTGAAAGTAAACGGGAAGGAGGTCAGTGGTCTACGAGATACCGGGGCAACCATGACTTTACTCCAGAAACACCTAGTATCCAAAGCCCAACATACCGGGGACACAGTAGCAGTACGAGTAGCCGGGGGTGCCGTGTTTCGTCTACCCGTTGCCCAGGTGCATTTGGATTGGGGAGTGGGCGCTAGACATGTGAATGTGGGGGTCATGAAGGACTTACCCGCGGATGTCCTCCTTGGCAATGACTTGGCGCCCCTTGTTTCAGCCTTTGCTCCCATGGGTCCTGCTGAAGTGGATGCTGTCACGACCCGTGCCCAGACCCGTGCCGCTGAGACCGGCCCACCTGCTGCTGAGACCCTGGTAAGACTCTCCCCCCCGACTTGTACCTTAGACCAGGCCCCTTTAGGCTGGGATACCCCAGAGATGTACCGGAAGGAAACCAGGGAAGACCCGACGCTAGCCAAGTACAGGGCCGATTCTGGGGGAGAAGGAGTAGATGGGGATCATTACGAGTGGGTGGGGGATAGACTGTACAGGATCCCAAAACCGTCCCAGAAGCCGAGTACCCCTCCGCAGAATCGACAGCTAGTGGTGCCTGCAAAATACCGGCAGGAAATTCTGCGGATTGGGCATGATGTGCCATTAGCCAGCCATCTAGGTTCCCGCCGCACAGCTCATAGGATCACACAAAATTTCTTCTGGCCCAATTTTAACCGAGATGTGCGGGTTTATTGTAGCACGTGTGACACTTGTCAACGGGTAGGTAAGCGGGGGGATCACCCAAAAGCTAGGCTTCAGTCGATGCCTATCATTGGAGAACCCTTTTCCCGCATAGCCGTTGACATTGTGGGTCCACTGGCCAGGGCTAGCCCATCAGGTAAGAAGTATATTCTCACCGTGGTGGACTATGCCACACGTTATCCAGAGGCAGTAGCGCTGTCTAATATAGAGGCAGAGACGGTTGCTGATGCCCTGGTTAAAATCTTCACTAGGGTCGGGTTCCCTCAGGAGATTCTCTCCGATCAGGGAACCCAGTTCACCGCTGTGCTTACCCAGCAGCTGTGGAAGGTGTGCGGTATTAAACCTCTGCTTAGCTCACCGTATCACCCACAGACTAACGGTCTCTGCGAGCGATTTAATGGCACCCTCAAGGACCTTTACTGACACTTGCAGAGACTGGGAGAGATTCCTGCCTCATCTGCTATTTGCATACAGAGAGGTGCCCCAGGAATCTACTGGGTTCTCCCCCTTTGAGTTACTCTATGGGAGAAGGGTCCGAGGACCCCTAGATCTCATTAGAGGACACTGGGAGGGGGAGACAGAGCAAGAAGGGACCCCCATAGTACCATATGTCCTGGAACTCCGGGACCGCATGGAGAAACTATCCCTGATGGTCAGGGAGAATCTCCAGGCGGCCCAGGGGAGACAGAAACGGTGGTACGATCGGGGTGCCCGACAGCGGGTCTTCCAGGTTGGACAGAAGGTTCTGGTACTCAAGCCTGTGAAGACGAACAAGATGCAAGCATCTTGGCAGGGCCCGTATAAAGTGTTAGCTCAGGTATGTGATACTACCTACCTTATAGCCAGCTGTTCAGATGAAAGGATTCAGCGATCCTTCCATGTGAACATGCTGAAGGAGTATCAAGAACGACCAGAGGATGTTGCGGCAGTATGTGCCCCAGCTACTGACGACCCCGAGAACTTACCGTTACCTGACTTGCTAGAGAGGGACCCCAGACAGACCTTACTAGTCTTGTACAGCTAGGGGACCGGCTAAACCCGGCAGAGAAGGTACAGGCGAGACAGTTACTGTGGGAGAAGCAGGCGACGTTCTCCCAAGAACCCGGGTACACTACCCTAGCTGTACACAAGGTCGAGACACCCGGACTGAACCCCCTATGACAACCCCCATACCGTATCCCTGAAGCAGTTCGAGAAGGAATGCGGAAGGAAATACAGGAGATGACCAGGCTGGGGGTTATCGAACATTCAGACAGCCCTTGGGCCTCGCCTGTAGTTCTGGTGCCTAAGAAAGATGGGACCACCAGGTTCTGCGTGGACTACAGGCGGCTCAACGAACGGACCACCACTGACGCCTACCCTATGCCCCGGGTAGACGAGTTATTAGACCGTATTGCCAGGGGGCGCTACCTGACCACCATTGATCTGTGTAAAGGTTACTGGCAGATTCCCCTGGCCGAGGATGCTATCCCTAAGTCGGCGTTCGTCACCCCATTTGGCCTGTACCAGTTTAAGGTCATGCCATTTGGGATGAAGAATGCTCCGGCTACCTTCCAGCGTATGGTGGATAGGCTCCTCGATGGCTTTCAGGATTTTGCATGTGCATACCTGGATGACATTGCGGTCTACAGTGAGACCTGGGAAGACCACTTAGTACACGTGGGGGTGGTGCTGGACAAGATTCGGGCCGCAGGCCTGACCTTGAAGCCAGACAAGTGCCATCTAGGCATGGCAGAAGTGCAGTACTTGGGTCACAGAGTAGGATGTGGAAGCCAGAGACCGGAGCCAGCCAAGGTAGAGGCTGTGGCTAACTGGCCCACACCTATCACTAAGACCCAAGTGCTGGCCTTCTTGGGGACGGCAGGGTATTACCGACGTTTTGTCCCTGACTACAGTACGGTTGCTAAGCCCTTGACTGACCTGACTAAGAAGAATTTGCCTAAGCAGGTCCTGTGGTCTCCAGCTTGTGAAGCCGCGTTTCAAGCACTTAAGCAGGCTCTTGTTAATGCTCCTGTCCTGGCTGCCCCAGTCCCTAACAAACGTTTTCTTGTTCATACAGATGCTTCCATGTATGGACTGGGGGCTGTGCTAAGCCAGGTCGGGGAAGATGGAGGAGAGCACCCTGTCGCATACTTAAGCAGAAAGTTACTACCCCGGGAAGTAAGTTATGCGGCAGTGGAGAAAGAGTGTTTAGCCCTGGACTGGGCACTGAAGAAATTGAGCCCTTATTTGTAT
Source organism: Pelobates cultripes (assembly GCA_933207985.1). NCBI lineage: Eukaryota > Metazoa > Chordata > Amphibia > Anura > Pelobatidae > Pelobates > Pelobates cultripes. The sequence continues at coordinate 1,552,660 of OW240917.1, forward strand.
GGACAGGAGTTTTCCCTTATTACGGACCATAACCCCCTTGTCTGGCTTAACCGGGTCTCAGGAGACAATGGCAGACTGCTGAGGTGGAGTTTGGCACTACAGCCTTAAAACTTCACCATCAGCTACCGACCCGGTAAGCAGAATGGGAATGCGGATGGGTTGTCCCGGCAAACAGACGTCCCTACTTCTTCCCAGTCCGGTCATCCCCAAGTTGACCCGCCAAAGGGTCAAGCCGGGTCTGCCGGAGTGTTCCACAAGGGGGGAGCCGTGTGACAGACCCATCTGTCTGGATTACAAATGCTTTGTTCGCCTGTTTTGCCGGTTACATGAATTTCCCCATTCGTATGCTTTATTCAAGGGAATGTCGGTTTTGTCGAACGGAACTACCGAACGGACGGCCACCCAGAAGAGAAGTGTGCTGCTGGTTAACCTATTGATCCCAATTAGAACGTTGCGGTTAACCACAGACACTTCTCAATTAAAACCGAATGCCGGGTGGTCGTCGTTCGTATGTCGACCACGAGGCGGCGGCCATTTTATCCATGCGAAAGACCAGCGGTGTTCGACGATTATTTCATGGATCTGAAAACGGACACTTTTTCAGCCGAACACCGCTGAAGCCGTCGACCTCCCCTTCTCAATCAACAAAAGTATACGAATGCCAGCCGTTCGGGAGATTCAACCACACGAATGGACTTAACCCAGATAGCCGCCCCATGGAGTCAATCGCATACCGAAGAACTGATATAGACTTTGACTCCATGGCGATTGAACTGTGCGAATGGGATCTGAGCGCTGTTCGCCAATAATATGCACTCAGATCCAGGCTATCTGGGGATATGTAATACAAATGCAATATGTTCGGCAGTTATGAAGTTATAGATTTTCATGTGTTTTTGTGACTTGTATTTAAAATGGCGATTGCCTCTGCTCGGGGAGATAATTGAATTACTTCCCAATTATCCCCCGAGCAGAGGGGAGGGAACTGCTAGGAATATTGTGGGGATGTGTGTCCAAAATGTCCCCATGTCTTTCTGTAATTTCAGTCTCCCATTTGGTCCCCTAGGGGAGTGTCCACCAGGTGGGAGACCTGCATAAATACCGGGCAGGTAGCCCACAGTAAATCAGTTCGTGTTTTACCCTCAAAGCGGAGCTTGGTCTCGTTATTGGGGGGATTTGGTTACCAGCGACTAGAGACTACTTATTTGGATTATTTGCCGCTTGGGAGATATTGACGTTCGGTTACTATTTGCCGTTCGTGGATTTGAAGCTTGTGAAGGGAATTAGCCGTACAGGTACCGTTCGGGAGTTTGGAGTGTTCCCTGGCTGGCGGTTCGCGTGGTTTTATTATACCTGCTACCAGACCACATTATTGCGAACGGGGAATACTCGCTAAACGGCGGTTTGTACATTTTATTACTGGAGGTACCGTAACAATAAATAACCAAAAATAATTGTTTTGTAACATCATATTAATGCCCTCCAGGATAAAATTAACCTGTGTGTCTAAAAATGTATTGGATTGGTTTAAATAAAATCTTACAGCTTCACATCCTTTTTAATGTTTAATGATTGTGTATAAGCTGGTGACATCACAAGTAATAAGAAAAAGCCTTCCTGCCATTTAAAATTAGATAAAATATGCCACAAATTCCTAGAATCCTGTAGCTCTGATGGGCTTTCCTTAACCAGAGGCTGTAGGTGGAAATCTATATATTGTGATAATGATGACAGAATAGAAGAGCCATCCTCCGTTTCGTGTCCACGCCTCACCTTGTGGGAAAAGACTTCAGATTAGATTATTATTTATATAGCGCCAATTTACTACACAGTGCTTTACAATTATAGAAATCGGGTATTACAATCTATGAGGATTTGAGGTAGGTGGATATATTTCGGTATGTGTATTGCCCGGTGCTCCATCATTGACTCTTGTGTCCACATTGTGTGTCGCCCAGGAGTGCTGGATTACCCACAGCTTCAGCGTGGCATTGCCCTTTTTAGAAACACAATTTAGTTAATTTTACAGTATTTCAGGCATTGTTTGAGCCTTCATGCCAGCACTGACCATGCTTGGCGTTCTTGCCCCTCATTCATTGGCTGACCTCTGGTTCCAATTAGCTGACAACTCCATGACGCTACCAGGTGGCGTTAGATGTCCGTCAGTTTGCCCAGAATTTCATACTGAAATGCCACATGTGACGGACCGCCTGGCACCCCGAACCCCCGAACGTCAATCGCTGCTCATAGTGCTCACTGAGGACTCAAAGTACCCCACCAGGCACCATAGGCACTGTAGACCCCACGAACCGCTGCAGCTTGGTTGGAGTCTCGCCGTCCTCCACCCATCCTAGACCCAGGACCAGCTTCCAGTGGGTAGACCTCTCCTACTCCAGAGAGCATAGCAGGAACAGCTCTTAGAAGAGCTAGTGAACAGAAGGTTTCTGTAGCAAGTGTGTTAAAAAAATGATAAGCTTAGGGTCATGTTTACAAATGCTTGCAGTTTAGGGAATAAGATCCATTGACTTGTGGCAATAATGGCAACTAATAATGTAGTTGCTGTTACGGAGACATGGTATAATGAAAAAAAATAACTGGGACATAGTAATACCAGGGTTCTCTTAATATAGAAAAGACAGGGAAGGCAAGAAAGGGGGAGGGGTGGCCCTGTATGTGAAGGATAGTGTGACGAAGTGCCCTTCGCCACTTGGTACTGGAGAGGCCTGCTTGCCAGCCTCCTCCCCTGTGACTATGACTCTTTGATGTATTTGGCTTTAAAGCCCCTATTCTACCTTCAGACAGACTATTTATGTAGGCTGCTTTATTTATCTTATGTTTTAGTCACCCTGTACCCATTATAGGTGCAGGGTGTGTGTAATGTAATTGTTTATAGTGTGTGTGTGTATGTACTGTGAAATGTATTGCCTTCTCTCCTGTACTGCTGAGGTTTGCTACCAACTAGGTGGGTTTGGTTATGGAGCTTGTCTAGTGCCCTCTGTTGGTAGCAACAGCAATATGCACTACCTGAATTGCAAGACTGGTTTATTTGCATATTCGGGTAGATTTGCATATTGTTAATTCTGCAGGCAGGTGAGATATTTACTGTTAAATATTGTCTCTCCCCACCCCTTTAAAAATGTGCCATTGTGTTGTGATAAGTCACTGTGTGTTTCTTGATATGGTTTGACTGTTTGTGATTTTATTGAAGTTTTCACAACAATGTTATTGTGGTGACCCTATTGGCTGGTCCCAAGGGAATAAAGGTTTTGACAGTTCTTCTTGATCCCTCTAAACATAGCCTTGTCTCGTTATTGGAGGGACCTGTTATAATCACACCAGGGATTGCTATGCTCTGCATGCTCCCCTGAGCTTGAGTCACTTAGCTCTTTTAAGAGCTTGTTCCTGACACGCTCTCCTTGGAGCAGGGGTCTTCACCACACAGTCCTGGATGCTGGAGGTTCATACAGGGTGGAAGGAAGAGTTCTTTCCCACACAGTCCTGGAGGACAGAAGCTGATCCAGGGTGGAAGGAAGACAGCGAGACTCCAGTCCAGATACGGCGGTTGCGGAGTCTGCGGTGGTTGCGGTGTCTGCTGCAGTGCTTGGAGTCCTCAGGAAGCGCTAGGAGCATCCATCAACGGAGGGTACTCAGTCGGAGTACAGGGCGCTACGTTACAGATAGCATAAAATCTAGCCTAATAAAAGTTAGTGAGGCAAACATAGAGTCCGTTTGGGTTACGTTAGAATTTGGTAATCACACAGTAACTCGTGTAGGTGTGATTTATAGGCCCACAGGACAAATAGAAAAGTTAGATAATCTACTAGTTGAGGAAATAGCTAAACTGACAATGAAGTGGGGAAGTTATCATCATGGGTGACTTTAATCTTCCTGATGTGAATTGGAAAGCAAAAATAGCTGCTTGTGCCAGGAGCACACATATTCTAAACTCCCTACTGGGATTGTCTCTAAAACAAGTCGTTGAGGAGCCAACTCGTAAAGAGGCCATAATAGATTTAGTGTTAACAAATGGAGATTTGGTATCAGATATTACTGTAGGTGAAAGTTTAGGATCCAGTGATCATCAGTCAGTGTGGTTTAATATAAGAACAGTGACTGAGTCACACCACACAAAAACAAAAGTTTTAGACTTTAGAAAAACAGACTTTTCTAAAATAAGAATATGTGTAAAGGAGTCATTATCAGACTGGAGCAATTTAAATGGAGTCCAAGAGAAATGGGATTATTTAAAAGTTGCACTATTGAAGGCAACAGAAAAATTGCATTAGGCTTGTCAGTAAAAGCAAAAAATTCAAGAAACCACTCTGCAGATGTGGCCAAAATAGTAAAAAAAAAAAAAAAAGTTAGCATTTAGGAATTAAAAAATTAAAACAGAGTGAGAAGGACAGAATGATCTATAAAATTAGGCAGAAAGAGAGTAAGCAAGTTAAGATCTTCCAAATCACACACAGAAGAGAAAATAGCACTAGACCAATCTCGCCACATTGCATTGGAGAAGCCTGGTTGCTCGCCTGTTGCCTTTGGATTATGGCCCCATGTTGAAACGCTTGATTTTCCCCTGCAAAGACACAAAAGCCGGGTCATTTGGTGCTTGCCCTATTTGAACAGTGATGCCCCAGATAGCTATGTCATGGAGCCCATTCGTATAACAAAAGACTATGTGAAAGACTTTGGCTCCATGGCAATTGAACTGTATGTGTGTGATCTGAGCGCCATTCAGGAATAATGTGCGCTCAGATCTAAGCTATCTGGGGATATGTGCCCCCACCCTCAGGGTCCCCCTCCCGCCCGGCTCTGGAAATGGGAAAGGGGTTCAATCTTATCTTTTTTCAGCGCTGGGCGGGGAGCTCTCCTCCTCCGATCCTCCTTCTCTCCTCCTCCTGGGCTGAATGCGCACGCGCGGCAAGAGCTGCGCGCGCATTCAGCCGGTCACATAGGAAAGCATTCAAAATCACAGTGAGAAGCACGCAAGCGCCTCTAGTGGCTGTCAATGAGACAGCCACTAGAGGAAATAGGGGAAGGCTTAACCCATTCATAAACATAGCAGTGTCTCTGAAACTGCGATGTTTATGAAAAAATGGGTTAACCCTAGCTGGACCTGGCACCCAGACCACTTCATTAAGCTGATCCTTTAATACTTTAGAGAGAGTTCAGAGAAGGGCTACTAAACTAGTTCATGGATTGCAGGATAAAACTTACCAGGAAAGGTTAAAGGATCTTAACATGTATAGCTTAGAGGAAAGACGAGACAGGGGGGATATGATAGAAACATTTAAATATATAAAGGGAATCAACACAGTAAAGGAGGAGACTATATTTAAAAGAAGAAAAACTACCACAACAAGAGGACATAGTCTTAAATTAGAGGGACAAAGGTTTAAAAATAATATCAGGAAGTATTACTTTACTGAGAGGGTAGTGGATGCATGGAATAGTCTTCCAGCTGAAGTGGTAGAGGTTAACACAGTTAAGGAGTTTAAGCATATGTGGGATATGCATAAGGCTATAAGATAATGTCAGGGATTAATGGAAGTATTGGGCAGACTTGATTCTTATCTGCTGTCACATTCTATGCTATACTCTGGGGAGTATAGTGATTATAGCAATCCCCAGAGTGTAGTTCTCCAATCCCCCAAACATGAGCCAAGACTTCATGAAGGGGTAAAGCATCTTGTTTAATGGGAGCCACAACTGGCCTTTTATGCAAGTCAATAGTCTTACCCTGGAGCTTGTTCCCTTCATCCAGACAAATGATCTCACTGAATAGTGCCCTTCTAAGCTGAATAGAAACTAACGCAGGCAATGATGAAAGTCCAGCGGTGTTCGAGAGTTTATGTAGCCGATTTTAGTTCCAGGAGATCCATGCCCCAAACACCGCTGCCTACGTTCATGCAAATAAGATGGCCGCCACCTCGTGGTTGTACATAGGCATTGCGGCCACCCAGACGAACAATTAGAACACTGCGCTGTGAAACATTCCAAGTGGTTAATAGATGTTAACAAGTTCCAGGGTTGTCTCTGTTCATGCGGTTGTTCGGTAAACGAACCAAATAGTCCCAATTGCACGAACAGAGCTGATACCGGAGAAACTGACGGAAGCAAAGCACAGAGGGATGGACACAGGTTTCTTCAGGAAGGAAGAGATTCTTTATTGGATCACCGATCGGGACTCAGAGGGACTAATGTCACCAAAAATACAGCAAGTTCTGAGCCCTGAACAATAGTGCAGGCTCCCTATATAGGCACATAACTCCTCCCATTAATAGCTACACCCACATATACCTTTAACCAATCAATGAGCAGACTATAGACTTGTACATCTAGTCAAACCACATGGCTCATCCAAGACAAAGGAAATAAGTGCAATTTCAGTTCCTGCATTCCTGCACATGCTCAGTACACTGATGACAGTATCCTAGCTACATGTAGCTAACCAACTGACACAACATACACATATGCCACATGGAGATTTTGGCCTACTAAATTTTAACCATGCTGGAATCCCATCACATTCCCCCCTTTGATGCCTCTTGATATTTTACAATTACTTGAGGCATCACTTAACCTTGGTTTGCATACACCACAAGTTACCTTTGAACCAGACCAGACTTATCCTATGATGTGAATCTTCAACACTCGTCTTCCTGCATTGGTTCTCCCTGATCTAGAGCCTTATATTTATAAATTGCCATTATCTGTGCAGCAGCCTTCCTCTCTGCTATATTTTCTATCAGGCTTTGCACAGACCTAACTACTAAGGGTATAAGACACGGCAGGAGTAGACACAACATTAAAATCAGTAGGACTCCACCTACCACTGCCTTAAGCCCTCCAAACCACTCATACCAGCTACCAAACCAACTACTTGGATTGTACCCTTTCCATACCTGAGTAGGCACATGCGCTAGTTTAACCATGTGGCTTGTAAGTTCAGCTATTGCTTGCCCTTCGTCATCTATTTGAAGACAGCAATTGCTCAGGTTAAACTTCCCACATACACCTCCCTCTACTGCCAAAAGATAATCCAAGGCTAATCTATTTTGGTAAACTGCTGTCCTCATCCTGGTATTATGCTTCGCTAGAAGATTGAGCGCTTGTGATGTCTCGTTAGTAATGATCTCAACCACCGCCTGTAACCTTATAATGCGGTTGAGCATATAAATAGGGGTTCTATAACCAAAGGTACCATCCTCTGCCCACGTGGCTGGCCCATAATAATCTATAATACGCTGGGGAGGCCATTCATTATCTTCCCAGGCACCTATCTCTATGGGTCCCCTTTTTCTTCCTATGATTCACATCATACACTTTAACACCTAAAGTCTCACCTGTTTCAATAGGCAACAAGAAGAAAGATGGCTTTGGCATACCTAATACACATGCCCCTTCCCAATCTTGTGGTAACTCCGAATAGGCCTTCTTACCACAGATCCAGTACAAATTCGCTGGGGCTCTCCAGTTAGATGTGATGGATAGATCAAACCATACGTCCTTTAAATTGGCATATCTTGCAAACGGGTTAGATGGTTCTGAGACATTTGAAGCTGACCACCAAGTAGTATTTTTAGTATTAACATTATAGGCTTTTTGTCCCAAGCACGTTAGCTCACCTACAGACGTGTTATACATTGTCCCTTTCCTGGCTATACAAACATGACCTATAATGGAGGTTTTTAACCACCATTCCAATTTACTTCTAGTACTTACTTGATGATCAGACTGGAAAGGTATCTGTTGTTCATATGTCTCAGAGCCAGGGTACCATATTTCCTTTGCCTCCCATGGCCACTGGTCTCCCATATTAGTACCTCCACACACATAGCAATTAGTTACATTAAGACTACCTGCAATACCCTCAGCCAAATCAATAAATAGGTTGTTAACATTATGGGGAATTTTATCCTCAATACTCATCTCCTCATAGAAGGAATGAGAAACCTGATGAGTTTGAGTTGCCACTGTCTCAGTTTCAAGACCTACATATATTATTGTTCCTGAATCTACTCCTGTGCCATATATTTGGAACCCAAACAGACCTCCAAACCTGTCAATAAAGTACTGCAGATTGGAAATGGTCATGTGAACGGGGTTACACACATAGTTTTACAGTATGGTGTGGTAGGCAACCTTTGGATAATCATATCTTGATCCACTGTTTTTCCCAGGTTGCCCAACCTACACATGACCAATAGGGGCAGAAGTTAGTCTCTATTTGGGCAATCAGGATCAGTAGATCTTTTACTGGGACATAAGTATTTATCATTAAACCCATAAGTTCGTTCCCATTTAAGATTACCACATACATTCCAAAGTCTTCCACTACCCGAAATCGCCTTACATGCATCAAATAGTAGAATACCCGCGGAATGTATGGTGCTTATCACAGTCCTATTTATTAATGTCCCCTGGGAGTTACTATTCCGAATTACCAACCAAATTATACGGGGTTGGAAATGGGGATCAAAACATTTAGACTCTCCTGATATTGGCTTGCACACACTATAATCAATATCCAAATATCTACATTTAGATACAGATCCCTTACATTCATACTGTGAGTGCCAGATGAAAGTTTGGGATATTTGGTTACCTGTTTTAGTAGTCTTAATGCAACTATCGCAATTCGGTATGTCTGTACTCCTACCTTCCTGAAAAATCATAAAAATACTAAGACACAATAAAACACATTATTCCTGAAATCCTCATTTTTCTTCGACCGTGCGATGGCCTCTCAGCTTCCCGATTGTGAGGGCTGCAAGGATGTTGTTCTTCTGATCCTCACTTTCCTTCACAGAGATCCCTTCAAGATACTCTGGCTATGACACGTAGGCAGGTGGTCAGGCTTTATTATGGCCGTCAAAACACCTACTTGATGATCTTTGTAGACTTTTAATTAGAATGTCTCGATATCCCCTCGTCACTCCGACTGAGTTGCACGCTTCAACCGGGTCCTGCAAGGATTCTCAGGATCTGGAGTAGTTTGCCAAGAGTCTGCTGCTGGTTTAACCTTAGAATGATGAATCCAAGGAGTCACTTCCGCCACCTTTACAGCTGTTGGGGTAGATAAAAGAACAACATACAAAGGCTAACAGAATACACCCCGAGCTTTAACTCAATATGTATTGGTGGGATATTACGAGCAAGTCCTGGAGGATTATTTTCTTCCCATACTCCTGGAATGTCAAGTAAGGATTCATCACTCTTAGGGTTAACACTTGTCACTATGGAATAGAAGCGTCATTCTTCTTCCCTCGGCACCGATATCACCATTATGCCTGGTAATCCCTTAAACTTCAGAGATGTTAATCCATTAGGTAAAAGGTTATCTGAGTTTAAAGCTTCGATAATAGATCTCGTCCTAAAAGTTGAATCGGACACTCTGGCATATATAGGAACTAATGCTTCACCACAGAATGTTCAGCACCTGTGTCGATCATGAAAGAACTTCTCTTTCCCCCTATTGCTACATCGACCATAGGCTACGCTCGACCAAGTGGGATGGAGCCCAGTCGGTATCAATAGTCTTCCATGATAGTGTCAGCCAGACCCACAAAATCTCTATCCTCTCTTTCTCTAGGTCTCTGCGTGGGTGGATAGTATCTGTCTCCTTGAACACTTCCTCTACTATTCCCACCATTCCCTCTAAAACTTCCTCTTACTCTATAACTACCACTATAACCTCCTCGTACCCTTCTCTCTCCTTGTCTATCACCTTCATACTGCTCTCTCTGTGGACACTCACTCTTCCAATGTCCCTCCTTTCTACAATACGCACATTAATTCCTACTTAAAGTCCCTTGCTCAGCCTATTCTCGTCTCCTCTATTCACTTCCCTGTCTTTCTACACTTAAGATAGCTACCGCTAGCATATCTGCCTTTTTCCTCATTTTACGTTCTTCCTCCATCTCCCTATTCATATATACTGTATTTGCAATCTCCATTAGCTGTATTATGGACATCCCTACAAATCCCTCTAATTTCTGTAATTTCCTTTTACTATCACCTTGGGCCTGGCTGACAAATGCTGAGTCTATCATTCGGAAGTTTTCAGGGGCCTCTGGATTAAAGGGAGTATACAACCTATTTGACTCAAGCAGTGTCTAATATGGGACTTCGGCAAGGCTGCCCAATAATAGGTTCCAGTCTAGGAGTAGTAAGATAGGTGTAAGGGGGTGAGCTAATTTTATTAGTCAGCATTTGGTGGATGAAAAAACGTTTTTTTTTTTAAAGTGTTAAACCAAAAACCTACCAGTAGGTGTCACCAGAGGGTAATTGTATCAAAATAATCTTTATGGGTCTAATAAGAAAACTCAACTTTTAATATATTTATACATAAAATAAAACCTTATAGCAATAAATATATTAAAATAGGGTAAGCAATCCTACATCTATCTGTTATAAACAATGTATTATCAATGTAACTCCCGAAGATGGCCAGTAGGTGGCTTAGAGTGCCTCCCTAAAGTCAAATGAAACAAATAGACTTTAATTAATTATGTCCTATTTTATTATTACTTATTTTAATCAATGTCCACCCTGCTAGCTAGGCTTGATTAAATCTTTAGTTCTAAGGTAAATTAAACATTTCAGTTTGTAGTTTAGTAAAAGGGGACATTTTGGACAAAGCTGGGAGGGGCCCATCCAGTAACTAAAAAACCAATATACCATCTGATACCATTGATCATTGATTAGGGGGAGGGGTAGTACAGAAATACAAGAGTTTGAAACACAGGAACAGATAGGTATGTGGGTAGGCGGGGACAGTAGAGCAGGGAGAGTGCAAATACTGATTATACCAGCCAGAAATGGGCGTGGCTACTCTGGCTCTGGAGGATGTTTGGGGGGTTGGTAATCAGATGCCAGGGGGGGAGGGGATGTCCAAAGCAGTTGTAATTAAGTCCTTAGTTCTGACCACCATATGGCTACATTGTTTCCCATATGACACAGTTTAATTCACCAAGGCAACAATCAGTTTCCAACAGTCAATATATAGAAACTGATCATAGAATTCCAGCCTACTAGTTACAGCCACATGTACACCCTGCACTAAATTTAAGTGAAGACTGCTACATGGAGGCCATGCGGCCACCAGGACAAGCTACTCCCTACTTTTTTTTTTTTTTTTTTAAACATACAAGACAAAAGACTAACAGCCAAGTGAATCAGATTATTTCAACAGAACGTCTGATTCAAAAAGCTGTACAAATATACACACAGTTTCAACAGTCACACCAATCTCCTTATCACCAGCAACACATTGCGCAGTCACTAGGCCCAAACACACACACAGGATCCTCACATGCTCAACAATATCACGACGTCGCACACACGAAATTAAATCAAAAACCCACCAAAGACTATACACTTATCAATGTAACTATTATTCAAACCATACAACTATCCACGCTATTAATCCATATAAACTAACCGATCACATAACATTTCAACAAATTCATCTCTACAATTATCCGTACTATAAATCAACTTTTGACTAACCAACTATATCACATTCTAGTAACCTCATCTTTACAGTCAGTGGTTATGGTACAGTTAGTAAGTGGTTATAATACAGTTTTAAAGTCACAGATCAGTTAGTAACAGTTATGGTATTATACATATAACATAAAACAGCAATTGTTAGTAATTTTTACACAATGTCAGTGGTTATGGTACATGTCAGTAGTTATGGTACCGTGCGCTATTTTACAGTTATACACACAATTTACACTCCCACTAGACAGCAGAGCTCTAACTTTCTAGTAGGACATACAAGTTAACCAATTCACCAACTACAATATATTTAACAACATTTACAATAATCCCAACTAAACTATTGGCCAGTACCTTGAATAGACTACCTAAAACTATATACACCCGTTTTGGTTAGCCACACTGCCCAAGCACCACATATAGCGAACTAGAGGGCGGAAATTGCCCTTCTAGTCTATTTACTCTATCAAAAGTCTAGTGGGTTCCAAATTTACACGCCTTCCCACTTAGCCAAGATAGGTTGAGAGCTAGCGAACCGAATTTACACAGGCGCCGCTTAGTCTCCCGGTCCCTCCGACCTAGCGAACGTAATATACACCCTAGAACGCTAGTCTAGACAAGACACCGGTGTCCGGCTAGGGCTATTTACACAGGACCCCGCCTGACTAACCAGATCAAACGGTCTTACTAAAGAGCGTTCGATCGAGCGGTGCGCCTTCGCTCCTTCCCTCCGACAGAGGGGGCAGATTCCATACACAGATTTAAACCCCTTTTGGGCCTACCGCACAATCGGTATACCCCTAGTGGGTCTGCCGTCTAAAACAGCAGTGTCTTACCTCCTCGTTCCTGAACCTGAGTTCACACTCATCGACGGGGACACCCCAGCACTTCTTACGTAGAGGCCGATGATCTCCTGGACAACAGACCAGTGGCGCCGAGACGAAGGGAGGTCCACGCAGAAGTTCAGGGGTGCAGCCGTAGAGAACGTGGGCAAAGATAGACCGTCTCACGCCTCTGCCTCTCAGCTACCGTTGAACGATGAGCTTCCCGGCCAATGCACCAAATGATACCGGAGAAACTGACGGAAGCAAAGCACAGAGAGATGGACACAGGTTTCTTCAGGAAGGAAGAGATTCTTTATTGGATCACCGATCGGGACTCAGAGGGACTAATGTCACCAAAAATACAGCAAGTTCTGAGCCCTGAACAATAGTGCAGGCTCCCTATATAGGCACATAACTCCTCCCATTAATAGCTACACCCACATATACCTTTAACCAATCAATGAGCAGACTATAGACTTGTACATCTAGTCAAACCACATGGCCCATCCAAGACAAAGGAAATAAGTGCAATTTCAGTTCCTGCATTCCTGCACATGCTCAGTACACTGATGACAGTATCCTAGCTACATGTAGCTAACCAACTGACACAACATACACATATGCCACATGGAGATTTTGGCCTACTAAATTTTGACCATGCTGGAATCCCATCACACTCTGACCAAAAAAAGAGAGATAAAAGACATAATGTGGTCAGATC